>JANHFX010002216.1:0-26963 GCA_027560015.1 Chloroceryle amazona
GGACGGGCGGGCAGGGGCTACCCGAGCAACCCCCCTGCCGCCTTCTCCGGGCTGCCACAGCCGGCTGAGGCAGAGAGCGGATCTACCCTCCCCACCTTCGGCTCAGCCCACGGCACACGCTGTGCCGTGGCGGTGGCGCCAAGGGCAGGCCTTGAAAAGGGCGGATAGCAGCGTGGGGAAACGGGAGAGGGGGCCGAGCAGCAGCGGTCAGGCGCTTAGCCCCATCCTCGCGTTCAGCCCTGGCACAACGCATAGCAGGGGGTAGGCGGGAGTGAGGACGGGGCCGCACGCCCACCCGCTTTTTCCAGCAACACAGATCATTTGCTGCTTGAAGCGCTCAGGTTTAAACCCAAACCCGGCTTTTGCGCAACAACCTCCTCATCCTGGTTCCCTCATGTCTCTCGGATGCCACCTCTTTGTATCGGGGAGGGTGACAGCTTTCGGTACAGCATGAAGCGTATTGCAGGCGGGCTTAGGGCTGAGCACCCGCCCAGCGCATTCCCTGCCATGTTTGACTTACTCCCTGGACGCCCAGGCAGGCATCGGAGCTGACTGAGTAACTTACCTTGCTTTATGGTCAGTATGCAGCAGAAGACACCCTCTATCCCAAGACTACTAAGGGCTGGTTAGTAAGGACAGCCTTTGTACCACGGCTGCCATCTGCCCAGCTTTCCTGCTGCAGTGCTTGTGTGTCACTGCTCCTGGCAGGACAGATGAGGCCTAGGGCAGAAATCAACGCTCCCTCTTGGGCCTAGGGGCAAGAGTGCTGCTGCTCAGGGTATTTAAGGCCTGTGTTGCTGGCTGATGGGAAGGTGCAAACCTTGCTTAAAAACCTGTACTACAGAAATGAGGACTGGTTTGGCAGTTTGGTCTTTGGAATGAAAAAACAGCAGTTGGTCAATAAAATTAAGACTTGCAGAAAGGTCAGGGAAGAGTTTTGGTGTAATTCATTAGTCTTATAGAAGCTGCTTTATTTTGTGTTTAATTATGTGTACTTTGTAATGGTGCAAAAATATAATAGAAGTTCTTTGAAAGCTTCAGATGCCAAGTGTGTGTAGCAGATGTGCATTTGAAAGAAATAAAATAAGCCTATAAAATAAAGCAGTAAAGCAAGGGAAGAGGGTACAATGACTTGGAAAATAAATGTTTCTAAGTACTAGAGACTGAATTACAGCTAATTTCAATCGAGTTTACTGAACTGGGAACATCAACCAGCTGGAGGTTGTGTCTTGTCAAACTGTCCCTTCTGCAGGAGCAACCTCAGGAAAAGCAGCTGTGCAAACAGCTGGAAGCAGTTAACTTCTTTTGACCTTTATAGTTCTGTCTACCAGCATTGCATAGATCAGTGCTCTTACTGTACTTACATCTGTTCACATTAATAATAAACCACAGACTTTATAGTTAGAGCGGGTAGGAAAAGTCCACCAAAAAGTAACATCGAAAGTATTGTTTCATTGAAACAATATAATTTGTTCAATGTCATTGAAACATATCATTTGCAGGAATCTGAGAAATAAAACAAATAAACCCCAAATGTAGAAAACTATATCCCAGAGTCAGTGGCCAACTAGTAAGACTTGCTCTAGCAGTTGATAATGCAGGGTCAAGTCCCTGTGATAGGAAGTCCAGGTTTGAGCCTGCTTCTTCAAGACACTGCAATCAGAAATATGTTAGCTTCTAAAAGACCTTTCCCAAATTAAAAAAAAACAAACATTTTGATAAAAAGTGGGTTGGCAAGAATAAAAGGCAACTGGGAAGTTGGTGTTCTGTATTTTAAGATAATATTGCAAACTGAGAATCAACTGGTGCCTGTCCCGTTCTTTCCTACGGTGTTTTAAATAGTCTGATTTCTTCACTTCCTTGCTTAGCAAAATAATTCAAAATTGCAAATTTCCGTGGAAGGTAGACTGTGGGGTTCTCTAGCCAACCTTTGAGGCAAAATTTATTTATTATTTTCTGATAAATAAAATCCGTAAGTTATCCTGACAGTAAATAATTTTGAAGTCCAGCGAAACAGACAGACTTGAATGATAGTGCCTGTTACTATTTATTTATTTATTTAAGTTTTAATTATTATTTTTTTAATTCCTAATTTAATCCTCAGGCGTGGTTATGGTCTTCAGGCAACGCAGGAAGTGGAGGGAGCCATACTGACAATAGAAAATCTCTGTTTCTGTTTTCTCTTTAAGTTAATAGGAATTGTACAAATGTATCTCAGTTTATGTAGCTCAAAAAGCCAGACAGGCATTACCATGAGGGATGCAGCAATAACTGGAGCTATCTCTTTAGCAATGGATGCTTTCACTTCCCTTACAATGTTTCAAATGAAAGAGCAATTGGAACTCAATGTGGCTGAGAAACCAGGTGCCCTGGACTAAATGCTCTTGGAAAGATCAGCCCTGAGTTACAGCTGCAGTAAATCCTAATGTAGGGGTGTTGGATCTGTAGTGCACAAATTGCACAGCTGATGTATGCATGTGGATATTAAGCATATAGAATTTACTGCATGCATGCAGGTGACCAGACCAGTGCTTACTCGATCTGACATAGCCGAGACACATCAGATTTGCAGAGAGTTCAAAGACAGCTGAACCACAAAACACATGAAAGCTGTTTGTTTAGGAATTCCCTGGAAAAAATTACTAAAGTCAGTGCATTGCACTCTGAGTCAGAGCATCATTCACAAACAGAGTAGTCTTCAACAAAAATCATGAAACTGGTCGACCATCATTCAAGGGTGTATGCAAATGACCTGAGGATGATCCAATATTAAAGCTAAATAAATATCAAATATGCTGTAACAGTTTAACCACACTGGAGTGTTTCACTTACCCTCAAACTAGGGAGGAGTTGTGGAGGGAATCAGAATATGTAGCCTGCAAAGCAGTTTTCAGTTGATTGCTTTTTTCTGTTTAAAAGTAAAAATTTGACAGTATTTCAGTCTCACTGAATGTCTTCCCAGCTTTTCTGTAGCGCTCGGACTACTCTGTAATGTAACTGATCCCAGGAATGTCAAGAGACTATTCAGTGTCCCTGGGAAGTAGCACAAAGAAATGTAGGTGAAAAAGTTTGGATTCTCTTACAGTGATATAAACTGTGACCAACTTCACGGAAGTCACTGGACTCCCTTCTGTATAAAACTTGAGTAAGCAGAAACTTGGGAAAAGAAGATCTTACAGAAAAAAAAAAATGCTGACCTTAGGAAATTGTTGTCATTTTAAGATCTGCAAAAGCAGGATTTAACCCTGGAAACAGAGTCTGTTCTGATGCTCTTTTGGTAGCCCTGTGTTTCTGGGGTCTGTCACTACAAAAAGCACTCCTATACCTTTTGTACTCCTGGAAGTTCAGAGGGTGTCTCCTTGCTCTTGCAGTCAGATGTGCCTACTCATTAGCTGAAGATACTGTAAAAGAATGTCCCTGTCTTGAGATGTGTGCCCACACAAAAACAGAGTTTCAGCTTTCAAAATCTATCAGATGAAAAAAAAAAAGATAAATCTAGTAATGTTTTGTCTTATCTTTTTATTAAACCATTGTAACAGGAACCTGCATGAAGGTTGGAAGGACGTGTTTGGAAGAAGATAAACCGTTTGCACATTGGGGTGCCAACTGCAGTTCCGTTTTAGACATGAAATCTGTAAATGCTACCCTGAGTATTCCATGAAGCCGCTGTAGTGATGCCCTAACAACAGCATGTGATACTGTTTTAATGCAGTAAAGAGCTGCACGGTAGGTCGGTGTTTAGAAAACACTGCTGTCTGCTCGTTGTTTATGTTTGTGCAGTGAGTACACATGAACTTTCAGGAATGTTTCTTCCTGACTCAGCCCCCATATGAGCCATAGCTGTGTGAGGTTTGAGCACATGATCCTAAACCAGCATTTAATTTTTCTACTGAACATAGCTGAGAATCAAGCCATTAATCACCACTCACCCTCTTTGGGGTTTTTTGGTTTCTAGTACCTGTAATCAGGAATGAGTGCTCTGGCCTCATAGCCAGGATGTTAAGGAATCTGGTCCCTTTTCTGCTAGGATTTCTATGTAACCTTAACTCAGTCTCCATGTGCTTTAATTTCCGCCTGTCAAAACAGTGCAAGTACTGTAGTCCACCTCACAGGGCTATCTGAAGTTACATCTCTTGCCTGTCATTACTTGAGCACAAGATTCATGGTCTTTCTAGGAGGCAAAATTGACGCAAATCATGATTTCTTTGATGAGATCCTTCTCAGTGTAGTCAGAGAGTAAGGGTTTGTATTTCTCTCTAAAGTGTTCATAACTGGTACTTGAAATAGCCAGTTTCTCAGTGTCCCAGGCTGCAGAAGACCCTCAGCATTAAATTTTGTAGCAACGCACATCACTCAGTGTGCCAACTCTGAGGCAGGTCCTTACCATATCATATTTTTCACAAATTTACAGAGCTTCTAAAATTATACCCTACAGCATTTCAGATTCAGCAGACTTGGCTCGTGAGTACATGTAGACGTCGTGTGTCATCTTTATTCTTAGCACTACACTTCCCAGCAGGCTGTGTAGGGAGAGGCTTTCAGATAAGATGAGCTTGCCTTACCACCAGCCTAAACAGTATAAGGAAGCGTGTGGTCACTGTGCTGATGCATCATATATATTGTGCATGAAATGAGGGCAAGAACACAAAAAAGGCAAATAACCAAAAAGCAGCAGTAAGCCGTGGTATCGCTTCAAAGGAGAAATGCAACAGGTGTATCAATATTTTTGGTGAGTTGTCCTGGTGAGTGGGTTGTAGATGGCTTTAGCTATCTGTGTATATCTATCTCCATTCCCTTCTCCCACAGTTTTGAATTTTGGTGAGTAGAGGTCAAAGTAAATCCCCTCACAAGTATTCCAGACACTGGTGTAGTAGCTGAACAGAGGGAGACATTTTCTCGTATGAGTGTTTGAGTAACATTTCTTATTATGTAAATGGAGTGCAGCCAGAAGAGCTGTTAGCACTTGAGAAATTGCAGCTTAGACTTTCCCCGTGTTTTGTTAAGGTTTCTTTTTGTGAGTGGTGGCAGTGACTGAAGTACTTTTCAGGAGGTATCTTCCTTCTGATGCCACCTGTTGCTCTTTGGATAAAGTGCACTCCCGAAGGCTTATGTGGCTCAGCAAGGGAGAAGCCAGGCTCTTCCTCTACTCTTACCACAAAAAGTCTGTTCAGCAGGGAGCAGGAAGGGATGTGAGTAATGCCTACAGCCTCACCTGCCTGGATTGCATAAGGCATGGTGAGAACATCCCTTAGGTACCCAACAGTGACTTCACAAGACTGAAGCTTCCCTGCATGTAAGATGCCACAACTGGTCCTGCAAGAAGAGCAGTATGAGTTAATAGTGGCCTGATCATGCCCCCAGGTCTGTGATGGAGATTAACAAACATTACTGCTGTGCATTCCTGTATGGCTTCAAGGCCACTCTGCCCTGCAAGTTCTGAAGTGATAAACAAATGGAAGAACAGGCTCTTTTAGGGGAACTTGCTGGATTTGGAAATGAAGCAGTTCCATCTTTCAGCTGCCAAATCTATGTGTTGACTATTACAAAGCTGCAAAAAACCACAATGCTTTTTGGTCCCAGACTACCTCCAGCTCCATCCTGACCCTAATACTTATTAGCTAATAATATGGTTCTTCAGACAATCGCAAGGACTACGGTATGGTATCTGCCGGCATGTGACAGTATCATGAGGATTCTGGATGCTGCAGCAACCAGAAAGCACCGGTCCATACTTCAGATGTAATGTGTATGCTGCAAACCGTTGCAGTCATCTCCTGTGGGTGGACCTGTAATGAAGCCAGGGGTTACAATCTTTCAAGAGTATGTCATATGTTCAGGTGTAATATAACTTATCTTAACCAGACTCATTAATTAGGCTGGTAAATAGCTCTGTATGTTTTTCTTAACACCATATGTTATCCTTCAGTAGCAAGCCTACCTGTTTGCTAAATATAATGTGGAGCCTTTGGAGTACAATAACCTGCTATTATTCCTAATTACCTGTATTATCATAGCTGAGGCACTGAGTGCTAAGAAAGCATAGGTGCTAGGTTTAAAAAAACCCCAAACAGCTACATTTAATGCTGGATCCTGACTCTTCTCACTAGTTTCTATGGACTGATCGTATGAGTTAGAGTTGTCGGCATAGTCTCTAATAAGAGAAAAAATACAGATCAAAGGTACTCCAGGAGAGATAGTATTGTTTTGAAGTTTAAGCCTGTAAATGGGAAATAGAAGTCTTAGCTTCTAATCCCAGTTTTGCTGTAATTGACTTGATGTTCCCTCCCAAGTTATTAGCCCCCTTCTTTCCATACTTATAAAATATAGTGAATAGCTTTCTCTTAGTGTCTTGGAGTCTTTATGATGGATTTGCTAAAGGCTTCTCCCTTACAGGATTCTCTTCTGCGCTAGATGTGAGAGTGTTTACCAGATGTCCAGTGCTGTGTCCTTCCCACCACAAACTCCAACTCCAATACTTCATATTTGTTCAACCTTTAGTTTCGTAGGAGAGCAACAATGACTTTGCAAATCTATTATAACTTACTTGTCTTCTGTTGCAAGTTTAGTAACTCTTCCACCAGGACATGTACGTGTGAAAATCCAGCGAGATGAATGGTACAGATCTACTCAGGGAACACCTGATGCCCACACATTTAGCATTGTTTCTGTGAGACAGGATTTCGAGGAAATCAAATTTGTTTGTATCAAGAACTGACACAGGAAGGACAACTGCTGCAGAAAGAGGCTGTTAAAAAGAAGCTGTTGCCTGATAAGTTCTACGTTGACAGGCTTGGGAATTTCTGACCTAGTAGTGCAGGCTGTTCTGGTTATGTTCAGTACCCTGCATGGCTTGTGTGGAAAGCCATTCCAGGAGCAGAAGATGAGGTGTTTGAGGCTGCCTGTGTTTAGATGCCATCTGAACTGTCTAACTACATTAAGCCTCAGAATTAAGTCTTATTTTCTCACAGATGAGCCTCTCGTGTTTACACTGAAGGACACTGAGTGAGGACCTGGACAAACAAGGATGAAAAACACATGAGAAAGCTTAAAATTCCCATCACATCCCCATGCTCCTTGGACTGGCCTAGTTATACACTGGGTGAGAACGAAGGGCCCCTCATACTTCCTCTGGATGCTGTGGACTGGAAAAGATTTGGGTCCAGGACGCAGGAAACCTTCAGAAGTGCATCCCAGGAGTCTTTGGCTTCTTTTCCCTGGTACTGGGCAGAGTGCTGGAGTCATTGGCTGGCTTAGTGATGCAGTTGTGAACAGTCTGGGATGTCGTATTCAGCACAAGGGCCCTACAGGTAATGCATTTTTATTAAATTTGTATTATTTGTTTTCATTTTTCTTAATGTTCTTAAAAATTGTGGTAGAGAGTTCCTCAAACTGACTGTCTTGAATTGCACTGCATAGTCAAATGCAGCTCAGGTCATAACTGAAGTTGTTCTACACATAACTGAAGATGCGCTCGTCAGCAAAGTATTAAACAGTAGATAGAACTCAGGATAAATTCATCTGTCACTGAATCTTTGCTACCACTTTGAAATGGGTGGTAAAGGAGATTTCTTTGGATGCATTTGAGAAATCAATATGAAGTAAGGCAAAAGCCAGTTCCAAAGAAACTATGTGCAGATGAACATGCTTTCAAATGCTGTTAGCACAGATAAAAGCCTCCTGGAGAATTTAACTCCAAGCCAGTAGCTACTAAACCAGTGATGGGTGTTCTGAAAGTCTGTAGCAGGAGGAATACATTCATCATGGAGGTGATTTGGAGCGAGGTTTACTAAAACTGCAAAAGCAACTCCAAGAGCCTTATGCACTTAGGAATGTGTCAGAAACAGAAAAACAGGAGAATATGAAAAGAACTTCTCAGTCCCAGTTATTCAAGCTGGCAAGCTATGGAGACATTTGTTTTATAAGTCTCTAAATACCATCCCAGAGAGCCTTAACTTTTCATATTGCAGCTATGATGTTCACACTGCTGTTAGGTATTGAGGTGCAACTGGCAGTGATGTGCCAAACGTGCTTTACAAGGTGTGTTTAATGTTTGAAATGATCACTAGGAAAGGGAAAATGCACAGGGGCACTCTCTAACAATAGTGAAATTGCCCAAGTCCTTACTATTCTCTTACTCCGCTGTAGCCTTCCAACGTACAGCTTCAATTTTTTTCTGCTCAGAAGGCCAAGCTGATATTCTGAACTACTGCTGAAGATAAGGTTTTCCTTTGTAACAAGGGATGTAAAGTCTTCAGCTGTGGTGATACGTTTGGGCAGGAAATGCTCTTTGGGTAAGTCTGCTCTGCCTTTCACACATAGACCCAACTCCAGTACTGAGCTTCATCTCTCATTCATAATGGAGGGGCATCTGTTCAAAAAGCATCAGTGTTTCCTAAACTATATGGGTACTTACATTATGAATTGCACTGAAACTGGATAGGCTCTCCAAGAGCACCACTATACATTCTGTGTCTACAGACAGGCTGTGCTTAACAAGCAGCCAGCATTATTTTTGTCAAGATTAGTTCTCAAGTGGAGCACTACCATTTGAATAGAACCACTGTTCTCTCATTCCCAATGTGACCTTCACCTGGAGAAAGACACTGTTTTCAGATGATGGGAACTTGCCATGTTTTGGTTGCATGTTCCTCCTCCCCAAGAGCCTGCCAATGCAATCTAGAGTCACTGTGTGAGCACTCCTTTAATCTGCTTTACTACTAGGTTATCTAGGCTAGCTCTGTCACTCCTGCTTTTCTATAGCAAATGAAACTACAACATGTGACTCTGCACTGAAGCAGATAATATACACTCCCATTGCTTTCACCAGCTTTGCTGTGGGAGCAGTGATCTCCAGAAAGGGGAGCAGGGATATGGAGAAGACACAAGCGCTCCATAGATTTACAGTGTGAGCTTGTGGCCAGGCTCATATTTTACAAATTAAAGAGGACGTCCTTGGTCTTCAGTGATTCCATTGCATTTGGCTTGTACTGCAATAGTCATTACCAGTGCCAGAATTGCCGTGTTTCAAAATGAATACTTTTTAGTTGTAAAAAATAATACGGAAGCTAGCAATATTTCCAGTGCTGGAAAATACACTTAACAGCAGTATAACTCCAGGCAATTAAAAAAAAAAAAGAGTACAATTCCCTGCACTGCAATTTCAGACAATGCAATTTGCATTCACAGGCTGAAACTGTGGTGACTGATGCAACTTCAAATGCTTCTTTCTCTTTTCAAGGGCATGGTTTCCAATTGAGAGCTACAGCTGCGATTACCAGCTGTCATCCCTCAACACTAGGGACACATTGAGCATAAACTGCATTGCTTTTCATCTCTCCTCTGTCACAGAGATGAAGCTGTCTTGGATTACAATATGGATTTAAATGTATTATGGTTAAAAAATGACACCTCGTAGCCTAAGTAAATAATATATGCAAGGAGAAGGCAAATAAACAGAAGAATAGCACTTTAGCTGCCATAGAGAATCCTGTTTTCCTCCCCACTTCTGGCTACTACATGAACCTAACCTTTATAATTCATGTTTAAACTGTCCTTTAATTATACAGCTACATTTGCAAAAGCCAAGTTGTTAGAATTTAGCAAGAAATTCAGATTTTGAAAATCTGACCTGAAAGGGAGTGTTCCTTCTTGCACAACAAACTAAATCCATTTCTAGTTCTCTTGTACTCGGCTTTTTCCCACTCGATTTATATCAGCGTTATGTTCTATGCTGTTACATGCAAATGAAGCTAGAAAAAAATAATAAGAAAGGAAAACTTGGCTTCATAGGTCTGGCTTTGGAATTGAGAACCCAGAATCCCCATTGCCTGTAGATGTGTCTTCCAGCTACCAAGACTGTAAATCCTGTGTTGGGAATGGGACTGAATTAATCTGTACCAGACCTGCTTTCTAGATTTCTGCTGTCGGCATTACAAGAGAAAAGCTGCAGGATTAAACAAAGCACTAGTTACTAGACTATTTGTCACATATTTACTTCTCAATACTATAACACCATTCAATTTTTGCTCTGTGACAATTTCTATCAGCTAAATACTTGAGCATTATGTTATTTCTCCTGTAAATGTCCATTAGATCACAACAAATCTCAACCAAAAAAAGTCTGTTTGTATCTATGTTTCCTTGTGGTTTACAAGAACTAGGTGAGCAATTAGATCTTAGATCTGCTTCTTATTCCTTCTCTGTAAAGGAAGGCAAGAGTTAGAATTTGAAAAACAGGAGTTTTATTTTCTACACATGATATTTCACTAATAATAAATACTGAGGTCCTCTGAATCTGCTGTTGCACAGAGAAATTAAACTACTGAAATACGGAAGATAAACTGTAATGCAAACAGCATTCAGAGATTTTAACTAGATCTTATGAGCTGCAGCAAGGACTTTTTATTATTATAATGTAGCTTGTATTTGCAGATTCATATATGCTTGAGATATACCCCTCAAAGAACTCAACGAAAATTACATTAATGCAATACAGTGTTCTTCTCTGCTCTACAATCTCTTTTCAGGTATTTTTCTTTTAAGAGTTGTTTCAAGTTTTAAAGGTCTGCTTTGCAGAGTTGCTCTGAGGATCTGCCTTACTTTGTCATTCCAGGAAGCTACCAATTAACCAATTCCTGGACATCAGACAAAAGATAAAATATTTAAATAGAAGCAGCTATTTAGTATATGTTAAACTTCACCATTCCTGTTGTGAAGCAATGACAGCACATAGTACGTCCCTGATCCCACAAAAAGCATAGCATATTGCAGAGCAGTTTCAGATGTCCATTCTACTGCATTTTCTCTTGATTGCTGGTTACTTCCCCATCCTCTTTCCCCCAACCTCAGCTGTTCATTCTTACTTATTTGTTCCCGTGACGGCTTCTCAGTTGTGTTATTTTGACGGCTTCTTTGCCTGCTTATTCACCTCACCAAATAGACCATGATGAGAGAGGATAAGCTGAAGTCTTCTGTAAGTTCAGAGATTTGATTGGGAGGAGGAAATAAAAGGTGTGAGGGCATTGACATTAAGTGCTTAACCAAGAATGATTTTCTATTAGGGAGTCAAGCTTCTGGTTGGCAGAATATCGGTGAATGAAATACAGAATTTATATAGAATAAGATTTTTATTTACAAGTAAACCAGAAATATATAGGTATTAGGAACAATACAACACAGAACTATTCCTTATTGGCACTGCGGGGCACTGTTTCTTTGACCTAGACCCTGTGAGCCATGGGCAGGCCACAGTACATGAAAGAGAACAGAGAAATCTTGACAGAAATTAAGATAATTTCATGTCCATTCCACTCTGGGCAAAAAAAAAATAAAAAATCTAATATTTAATTGACTGTACATGGTAAACAGGATGGCAATGCTGAACAAAGTTCCTTAAGTTTATTTGCAAAACAGTTAAGTGGTCATTCGGTTATCTCTTGCTCTTTTAAAGGTGAGGTGAGGATCTGAAGAATTACTCACCTGCAACTGGAAGATCATGAGGAGGTGTGGGGACAGCTTTCTTTTTTCCACATTTTCTGTGGACATTTCTTAGGCAGATGAATTGGAAGTATGCACACTTTTTTTCAGAGGCAGGAAGCAGTCTGTAAAGGCTCCAGTCAGGAGACTTGTAGATATTGAGGATGGCTTTGGTCTGGTTAGATTTTTCAGGAAGGGAAAAAGAATAATGGTGTTGGTTTAAGCAGAAAACTTGGACTGAAGTTCTGGATTCACTAAAGCTAGGAGTAGATAACAAGGAAGGGAATGGATGCGTCCCCTCAGTAGGGGACATCACAACCAACTCACAAGATTAGGAGTTGTAGGAATACATTTTATCAGTGTTTGTTGCATTTTGAAAGGCTTTTTGAGGGCTGAGACCTGACTGAGGTCTCTACAACTCAGGATGAATAAAGTGCTTGTGAGCAGTTTGGGATATGGACTGGGAAAGCTGTGTCCAATAGACCTCCATCTGACATTAGAACTTTTGCACTTCTAGGATTCATCAGAGCTTCTAGCTGGAGCTTCCCATCAAACTATGGGGAGAAATAACCCTACATGTTCCTTCTGTCGGACATTGGATTTGAATGCAGTTTATATAAAATTGTTTTTTACAAAGTGACTGGTAACTTCAGACTCGTCTAAAGACCTCTTCAAACTATCTGCCCCCTACCCCACCTATTTAGAAACTGATCCAGGAAGAGTGGTTTGTCTCTACACGCTCCTTGAAAGAATTATAGGTAATCTCAGTTGACCCATCAGTGGTGACCTGCATGAAAATATTTTTAGCTGTAGGCTCAATAAACCTCTTAATGGCTCTTTAAGAAGGGATCCATGGAAAGGTTTTTCTGGATTTTTAAATTCCCATGGGCAGACAGCCCTTGGATTATTGATGTCAAGGGCTGGCTTTCAGTTTGCCCATTGCTAATAGATATTTTCTTTGGAGAGAACAGTTTGTTTGCAGCTGACAACAGGAAAAAGTCCCATGTTTAACAATGTTTTTCCACTTTGAAAAGACTTTTGGACAGATTAATGGGGACAGAGCAGCAGCACATGCTGGAGAAAGGCTGGAGTGCTGCCTGGTGTTACGGCAACAAAGCAAGGAGTCTGCTGCCTACAAAGGCTAAAAGGCAGAGGAAAAGGGCAAGGCAGAGGGGCATTCAAGGACAGGCAGCAGCAGAAGTGGTAACAGTCCTAATGCCAGGAAGATGACTGTCTTGGTAATGTAAACCCAGTTGGTGTCACCTTCTCTTCTAACAGTTATTGTCACGAGTCACTGAAAAGAGCAGCCAGTGATCAGGTGCTACAGCTTCCACAGCTACCTGGTGTCATGAGGATTCACCCTACTTTGATGCAACAGGCTTCCTAAGCCTAGAGGCCATGGCCCAGTGTCTACAAAACAGTGCATATATAAGCATATATGTGTCTATGTAATTAAACCATTTATACTAATTGTGATATGCTTATAAACTGACGTGTTACTCTATGATGCAGCAAAAGACCTAGAATTGTATTTCGGTGCTTATGCTGTTACTTGTTCTGTAGATATACGTATTATTTTTCATGATACAATGGAGGTAGGCAAAGCCACATGGAAGTCTTCTCTGAGTAGAGAGATACCAAAATATGTGCCCTAAATTATGCCAGAAAAGCAGATTACTCAGATGAGACATTGAAGGTTCCTGTGCATAAGGCATGAACTTTGAAATGCCCCCATGAAACGATGCTAAGCTCTAGCTCTAGGTGTGTGCACACTGAGCAGAGCTGAGTGGGCAGTCAGTGGGCAGCAGGCTGGCAGACAGTGACAGTGATCCCTGGAAGAGGGGTGCATAGAAACAGGGAATCTTCTTATTCAGAACTGAACTCCAGGGAGATTAATAAACTTTATTCTCTGCTCTTGAAATTGACCGAAGCAAATAAACCTTGTTTCCTTGGTTAACCCAAGTCAGTATTTAGTTAGGAAAAGGACAATCACTGTATTTACTCCTATTTTTGCAGTAATATAATTCATTCCACATGACAAGTCAGGGCCAGATCTATCCCTGTGGGTAAAGTTGAATTTAAGTTTCTCTGATTGTACCATCTGGGAATTAAGATCAGACTCTGGTTGTTTCACAACATAACTGACAAATCACTCCACAGATAAATTCCCTAGAGCAAGCAAACATTCAACATCTGGGAAGGAAGGGGGGGGGGTGAATATGGGGTGGTGGTGTGACACAGTGACCTAGCTTAGTAGATCAGAATGGATTGGGGAAGGGGAGAAAGGGATCTTGTGCCTTCCCAGTACATGGACAAGAATTTAAGGCGTAAGAAGGTGACAAATAGTGTTTTGTACACAATTTAAGGATTTCCCAGAAGGCACGCATACGGACATCAGAAATATATCAGGGGGCATCTGTATGTGCCTGGGGTATACAGAGAGCAGATTTGCACGTGGAGGACAGACCGAAAAGTCGCCACCCTTTTGTCGCTTTGTCACAACAGAGACAGAAACTACAAAAGATGAGACTTGTGCAAGAACTGAAGGCATATACAGCAGCCGTCTGTTTTTCATGATGTTTTTTGGGTGAATGGCAGAAAGCAGAGCCTGTGAAGGTCAGTCTCTTCCTGTGCCAGAAGCAGCTGACTGACCCATTAACCAGCTTTGGCTGCACTGTGCCACTGTGCTGTGCCCTCTCCCTTGCACACCCCAGGGAGAGAAGCAGGGGCTGCCCACCAGTCACAGGATGAGCTGATTACCAAACGTGCCTGAGCGCTGCGCTGACCCTTGTCTTAAGGTGAGGTTATGCTACAGACGGAGCCAATCCACCAGCTGGTTCCTACCACTGGTATTTGTTTAGCTGCCCCTTGCTAAGCCAATTCAGCTTTCTATCCCAGCAAACTATTCACTTTTGTCTTTCTGAATTTAGCTAATTGAATTGGCTAAGCCTAGGATCAGAGGAGTGGAAGGAGAATGAAAGTAAGATAGGGAGCATACAAACATGGAAGCAGAGGGGTAAGGAACAGAGAAATCAGGATCAGGACAAGGGGCAAAGGGATGATATATGGAAGTATCAGGAAGTGAGAAGTCCTTAGTCTTGCAGTAGAGCAGAGCTGGGAAAGATCTCAATACTCCTGGTCCAAAGAAACACCTACCATACTTATTTCAGAATAAGAAATCTTACAACTAAGTATAAAATAGTGAGGAAAGTCCCAGAGTGTCCCTCTACATGAAGGGGGTGAGGAAATGCAAATGAGAAAACGGGCAAAGTAACAACTACAAAATAAAGAGACCAAGAAGTGACAAGCAACCACCTATATGTTCTAGGAATACATTGACATATTTCTGTTGTCAAAGCAAAGAGTGTCTGTAGATGCCAACAGCTGTTATTAGAAAGGATAGTTGGTTTAAGGTGAATAAAGGCTGTGATGTCCTATATGTGGCTCTTAGTTTAATTGTCACTGGTCTGGTCTATAAACATAAGTAAAGATGATCATAGAATCATAGAATTGCTTGAGTTGAAAGGGCCCCTAAAGATCATCTAGTTCCACCCCCCCTGTCATGGGCAGGGACACTTCCCACTAGATCAGGTTGCTCAGAGCCTCATCCAGCTTGGTCTTGAACACTTCCAGGGGTAAGGCATCCACAGCTTCTCTGGGCAGCATGTTCCAGTGTCTCACCACCCTCACTGTAAGGAATTTCTTCCTAATCTCTAGTTTAAATCTACCCTCATACAGTTTAAAACAATTACCCCTCATCCTATCACTATAAGCCCATGTAAAAAGTCCCTCCCTAGCTATCTTGTAGGTCCCCTTCAGATACTGGAAGTCAGCTATAAGGTCTCTGCAGATCCTTCTCTTCTCCAGGCTGAACAACCCCAACTCACCCTCAGCCTGTCCCTGTAGGGAGAGGTGTTCCAGCCCTCTGATCATCTTTGTAGCCCTCCTCTGGACCCTCTTCAACAGATCCGTGTCCTTCCTGTGTTGGGGACTCCAGAGCTGGATGCAGTACTCCAGGTGGGGTCTCACAAGAACAGAGTAGAATGGTAGAATTACCTCCCTTGACCTGCTGGACACTCTTCTTTTAATGCAGCCCAGGATACGGTTGGGTTTTTTGGGCTGCCAGGGCACATTGGCTACTCATGTTAAGTGCTTCATCGAGCAGCACCCCCAAGTCTTTCTCTGCAGGGCTGCTCTCAATCCATTTATCACCCAGCCTGTATTTGTGCTTGAGATTGTCCCAGCCCAAGTGTAGGGTCTTGCACTTCTTCAAAGAGTAGAATTATTCAAATGTTTGTGATTTAAAATTTGGCCAAAGGATGAAGAGATAAAAATATTTTTTTTCTATCAGTTCCAACTGAATTACAGACAAACAACATAGAACAGTTTCTTACTTCAGAAAACTCATTCTCGTGGAAATAATACATCTGTTTCAGCAATTTTCAATTATAAAAGAACAAAATAATTGCTTCCACTCTTATATTTAATAACCAATTTATTTCCAGTGAGGTAAAGTATTTAAACTCATTTGGTTTTAGCTCTGTATTAATATTAATTTGGTTCATATATTTTAACATTACCAAAACAACTTATTCAGAGGAAATATTTCACTATTCACACTGAAACATTTCCAAATAGCCCTTTATTTTCTTCTTCATAGCAAAAACAAACAAACAAAAAAAGCTGTCTGTGTTTAAATTCTAAATCAGAATGTAATCATTGTTGAAAATACTAGAGTTTCTCAGAGGAGGGAA
Organism: Chloroceryle amazona; assembly: GCA_027560015.1. Taxonomy (NCBI): domain Eukaryota; kingdom Metazoa; phylum Chordata; class Aves; order Coraciiformes; family Cerylidae; genus Chloroceryle; species Chloroceryle amazona. The sequence continues at coordinate 16,230 of JANHFX010002216.1, forward strand.
GCTATAAAATCATAAAAAATTGAGTGCAAAACAGCTACGAGATGTATTGATTCTGTTCTCATTTTTCAGCTTCTCTTTGGCTGATACAGTAGTAGGATTTACCAGATATGATATCAGGTCAGGAGGAGATATATGCTTAGGAAAGATTAATCCCAAACTATAGCAAGTATTTAAATGAAGATCAGCCACTACAGTGAAAGAAAAATCTAGCAGAGCATCAGCACAGTGATGAACTGATACAGCGCTTGCTTGGGAAATCTGCTTCAGTCTTCGAGAATTTAGTCAAAAGTCTTCATGTGAATTCATTTCTTTAATGATAAATTCCAAAGATATAGACTTATCAAACTAAAATCTATCTTATAAAATGTGTATGGGCTATTCAGGTAACAACAGACAATGAACCCTGTAGTATGAATTTGATTGAATTGATTGTCTCAGCAATGGAAAAACAGCAAATGTACAATGAGAATATGTATGCAATTTTTTCCTGTGGAGAAACAACAACAAAAAATACTGTAGCAGTCAGCACTGACCTTAGGGTTGTCAGCACTGACATTTTAGAGTTATAAAAAGAACTCTAAAATGAACTTACTCCACATGCAATGTCAAATTCCTGGATGAGCTACATGAGTTATTTTCAGAATGATTCAGTTATAACAGGGAAATGAGATGCTTGTATTTTAGCAGACAAATCTTGGGATGGGCTTCAATTTAGACAGCTTTGCTCACCACAATGTTTTAAATGAGGCCTTCAATCTCTTCCTATGGAGGCCAATAGAAGTTTCTTGAGTGATGCAGACTGTGATGCTGATGTTGCGTATGCAAATTGTCTCCAGCTGAAGAAGTAACCCGAGTTACATTTTAAAGATCAATGACTGGATGGAGGGGGAATTTATCTTTCAATTGTCATCTTGTGTGCTCTCAAATCCCTCATTGATTTGTCCTGCCAAGTTGCTTATAAGATTGTTGCACAACAGTTAGAGAAGGGGTAAGTCCTGACAAGCGCTTACTTTGTAGAGAGGTGGTTGTTTAATGTTCTTTTGCCATCACGTCCTGTCCTGTTGTTGTGTGAAACCCGGGCCCTACTTCTCCAAAACCTTATGCCTGTGCATAAAGGATGCACTCCAGGGTCTCTAGTTAAAAGGAAGACAGGAAGACTCGCACTGACCTCAGTTATCCCTGTAAGATTGTAGTATGAGTTTGAGTGTACTAGAAGAAAATCCTTTTCATACAACCATTTCAAAATTGTTAAGAAGTTGCATTGGTCTGAAAGTAGTAATCCTTCACTGGGGACACCAGGCAACTTCTCAGCATTTTCTATTTAGAAGACAACTAATGTGACTACATAGATGTGTTTAATCTTGGCTGTCACTGGCTGCCCCTACCTTCGCTCCTCCTCTTTGCTTTTTCCTTCAGTCAAAGAAGAACCAAGAGCCCCCTTCTCTGGAACATGTTTTAGTGGAAGAAGAGAATGGCAGTTGTCCCCATCCTCTCTTTCACCACTAAGGATAGCATGTTCATAGCTCCCTTCTCACTTCAAACCATGCCATAGCTACCTGCAGCCTCTCTTCTAGTTATCCCCACTCCTCAACTGAAGTTCAGGCAGCCTTGCCACATAGGTGTCATGTCCCCTTTCAGTTAATTGCTGCTGTCCTATTTTATGTGTATAGAACAACACTTTGTCTTTCTGGTACAAGTTTTATACTATTTTTCTCACTGAAAAGCATCACTGATGTAAGGGGCACCACTCAAAATGGGTGTTACTCAATCAGAGCAGTTTACCAATTTCCAAAACTAAATGCAAATTCACCACCAGATTTGAAATGTGAGTGCAATGATTTGCAACAATTGAAGATCTGGACCTGGCATTTATTTTTAAATCCTACTAGCAATGGATAGGGAGTTGTTGATTTATAATGGCATTTAAACAACTGGTGATGTTCGATTTCTACAGTATATTCTTCCTGATTGTGAAGTTCTGTAGGATTCCTGGTTAAATTGGGAGCTTAACAGGTTCTCATTTTCTGCTGTATAGATTACTTGCCTACTAAACATCTAGATCGTATCTAGTGCCATCTAGATGAAAATGAAATGGCAATTAGAACAACAAAAGGAATTATTTCCACCACCTCTCTTGAAACACTTGATCCACTAGGATAAAATTTACAGTCCAAAGTTAAGACTGTGCCAAAATTTTCTGTGCAATCCTTGGGAAGAATGGTCAGTTCTTCAAAATGGGATTCACAACAGCCAGAGCCTTGCACAGTTAGCTGCCTAAGATAACTGAGAGGACAATGATGAGGACAGATGTTTACTTTAAGCCAATGAGAGATGCATAGCTTAGATGCCTTCCTCACTGACCTTAAGTAACATCCTTCCTCTAAAGAGAGAAAGAAAAAGCTCTCTATTCCTGTTAAAGCGGAGCTATAGGATAAAGAGCCTTCCCCAAGTCCTCCTTCTTGCACTATAATTCAACAATTAAAACAGAGGTCCAGGCTGAAGAAGATCATTTATGACAACTCTTGTAATGCACCTGGTTGATCCATAGGTGATGCTTTATGCAGCTCTGATTGTTTCAGCCACTCCTCTCTTGCTATGTTCTGGAATAGTTGCTCTGAATTTCCAGCTCCACAAACAGGGTCCTCAGAAATCTTTTGGGAAAAGGCAGACTCCCAAGTTGTCACTTCTTCCTTTCCTTTTAGGAAGCCTAGAGGCTACAGAATTGATTTAGTGTGACTGGCCACAATGGGCACCAGACAGTTGTCCAACACCTTCACAATACAGGGATAACTTCCGTTAAGTCCCTCAAATCTCCCATGTAGCTGACTGGAACAGAAAGGTGCCTAAACACTGTGCAGCACACCGTGTGTATCACCCCATCTAGGCTGCCTCCCCTCCCACCCTCAGTCTCTCAGCTCCCCTCGCTCTCCATTACGTGCCAGCAAATGCTTTTCCCTGGGTCACCTGGCTTACACACGCAGCAAGGAAGCTTGTCCACAGCAAGGCCACGTGTGGTTAGCTATTCATCAGCAGAATGCTTTAAGTTGAGAAATACCCCAGAGGAAAAAAAAGTTATTTCCTGGCAGTGTAGTTCCTCCAGCTAGTCCATTGTGCATGGATGCTTGTATGAGCACGGCCAAGGGTGGCAGAGGGCTGGCAATGACTGCTTAGGTTGATATTGTTGCCCAAAAGCTCACTAGAAGTTTTTGCTTTGCAAAGCAAACTGCACAAACTCCCTTGGGCAACCTTCTGTGGCACTTGTGAAGTCCGTGCTCACATAAAAGGTGCTGGCACTACATGGTTCTGTCATCCAGCCTGTGGCTTGGTTTAGCTATATGCAGTGTGTGACTTTTTGGTATAATTTTCTTTCCTTCTCCAACTGGAAGTAAAAAACCCAAGAATTTCAAACCCCTGGTATTTAAAGAATCAAGGGAACACGGACTACTTATAACAAAGGCCTTTATTAATGCACAGTGCATATGTTTATATCCCACCCACACACTCTGCTGACAACATGTTCAGCTCCATAATCTCCTCTCCAGAATTTCTTACCACATTTTCAAATGTTAAGAAGGGGCTAATGCATGATAAGCAGCTTACCGGTTACTATTTCCACGAACAAGAATTTCCTTTTATTGTAAATGTTAGTTCCACACTGTTCTCACAAGTTTCTCAGGGCTGCTGAAGGAAAGGTCAGCTGTTTCTGTGCCCACAACTTCACTGTAGAATGGGAATCTTTGTAAGAAAATAATCTTCATGTGTATTACTTGGCTGATAGATTGTTGTGCTGTAAGAGAAGATTCAAACTGCCTCATAACACTTGGGAAACATACTGTTCCCTATATGCATATCTATAGAACAATACCCTAACATGTTTTAAGTGACAGCAGGCAGAGGAGAGCACAGTGCAAGGGGCATGTCCTATGTATCATGAGCTTGGCATCACTGTGCTGCTGTCATGGGTCTACTTAATCCACAGCCCATGTAATCCACTCACCAGTAATCAAGAGCTATCCACCTCATGCTAAAGGAATGAAAACAGCACCTGAGTTCTGGGACCAGAGTCTTGCTTTGTCAATTTATTTCTAATTTCTAAAAGAAAAAAAAGACGTCCAGCACTTAGCACATTTTCATGTTGGAGGGTTACTGGAAACCAGCGTAACTGATTTTGCTAGGAGAAGCAATACATTTTTACCTCTGGAATACCTTGGCGTGATCTGTGATTTGCATTCTCAAAGTTAAACAGATAAATCCTCAGAGTCAAAATTTGATCTCAGGGCTGACATCACAACCATTGCCTTTACTCTTCATAATTTTGAAAGTATTGCATAGAAAAAATAGCCTAATACTATTTCACATGAGCCTGGTCTGGTTTTTTTTTGGTTGGTTGGTTGTTTTTTGTATTTTCACATTATTTTTGTTTCACAACTTTCTGGCCTGATATGTATGTGGCAACAGTTTATTGCAAAAGATCCCGTGCAGCTTTATATATCCTACAAATAAGATACACCAGTGATCACACCCATTGCTAACTTGCAACCTAGTTTGGTTTTGGGTTTGTGTTGTTTTTTTTTTATTTTTGGTTACTTTTGAAGGATTTGTTATTCTTTAAGACAGAAAACTAAGGAAAAAAAATAAAAATATCATGTCTAACAAACTCTGGGGGAAATTCAGATAGACACCAGAGTTAGATTTTTCAAATCTTTTCTTGCAGAGCCTTTTTCTGTTTGCAGTGGGACTACTGTTTTATCTCTTAAGCTGTGTCATTTCTGTATTAACTATATTATTATTTTTAATTACAATTAGGTATATTACTATATCTGGGAACTGCTGGGTGGCAAATAATGTTGCATCTTAAAGACCTAATATCTTGTAATAAAAAGGCCTAGTAATTAATACCTCACAACAGCTGCTGAAACAGATTCTCAGCAAAGCCCTTTCCTTGGTCTTGACCTAAGAAAAGACTTCAGACCTGGTTTTGCTCTGAAGACTAGATATTTATCTTCCCAACTCTAAGACAAATTACAAAGTTACAAAGTTACAAAGTTATAAAGACCTGTTTACAAACAAGTCAGTCAAAGACAAATGTGTTCGTTATGTTTTGTTAGTTAGCACATGCTTTGTATTAGCTTTTCTAAATTTGGATTACCTAATTTCTCTTTTGCACATCACTTGAAGTCAAGAGATATTTCAAAATCTAGCCCTACTACCCCCGTGCTTCAGCCATATTACAGAGGGGTCTACCTCTAAAGAATGACTTAGTGTTGGATCCTAGCAAAAGTATGTTAAATGTGTGCTTTTTTTCACTTTTCCTTTAAAAAAGATTATGGCAGAAGCCTACAGAGAACTCCAGAGGTTGTTTTGTCTGAGTTTAGAGTTTGTACTGTTCCTGTCATACAGATCTTCATAGTTGATTTCCCTTTGCCCAAACTGGAGCCTGTTAGTCCACAACTAAAACTCTGAGAACAGACCTCTTAACTTAGTTCAAAGGAATAATTAGAACTATGCTGTGAAGCTTGGAAGCTTTGCACTAAAATTGCCCAAAATGTCAGCATCTACTATATTAAATGTTTACAGATTGACTTTTGAGATCATACTCTTAAATTTATACAGCTTTACTATGCACTATCATGATCACTTAGGACCATAATCACCAGACATTAACCCAAACCCCAAAATCTTACTCAAACACGAGAAGATCAGGCCCAAGGAAAAAGCATTTCACTAGAATCACCTACTTTCCATCTCTCGCCAAAGAAACACGAGTATTTAACTTGACACCCTTGCAGGCTTAATGGGCTATAAGATGACATGCAAAGAGAAAAAAAATCCCCACAAGGTGCCTGTGTCTTTGCTGGATGATATCACTGTTTTAAAGAGAACTGGAGCCAATAATGGAACAAGAACGATGCTTGTGCCAAGTGTAGTTTCTCTGTGAAGGTCAGTATGGAGTGCAGTGAGGGTATTTCAGCTGGTGCTGCAAACAGATTAAAAAGTGTGAAAACTTATTTTGGCCAGGGAAATTTAAATAACCTTTCTCCATCCCTGCTTCCCAGCATACAGCTCTGAAGCAGAAGTAGGTGAAGAGAGTGGGACAGTGTGCACATGGGGCCTTGGCACAAGGAATGTAATGGGATTCCTTGTCCGGGTTATGATCAGTGTCTGTCCTCATCTGGCCTCCTGCTGTCACTCAACACTTCTCCATTCCTGCCCTATGGTTCCTTGTGGATTTTAAACAGTAAAGGCTGTTTAACAGTCTGTTGGCCACTCATCCAGTAGGATTTCCCTTATGGTCTGCCCAAGTAGGATGATCATACAGGATAATCATACAAAAAGAGTAAAATTAATTATCAATTATCATTTCTGTGACAAATTGGCATCTTCAGGGGAATGTGAACAGGAGTTACCTGAATAACAACATAGCTCGTACTTTTTCTTCCCTACATGCACCAAAACAAGGGGGTTAAACTTGCAGCGCCCCATATGAGGGAGTGTAATCAATGCCTTGGTTTTGCTCTTCAAATCATTTTAGGGAGAGAACAAGGATTTTTATCATGAGACAAGGTTGCATTATTCACCAAAGGCACCTAACCTGTGCCAACAAATGCTTCGTGTTTCTTCAGAAAATTTTCACAGTAGAGTATTCACAGAAAGGTGTCAAGCAGAGATAAGGCCCTGTTGTTTTTAGATTAGGTAGATTATCACTTGATAAGGCCAGAATAATATCACACACATGTGACACACTGCACTAGAAAGTTAAGGCAACTTTTCTGGGCTCCAGAAATTCTAGTAGGTAGTTCATCATCCTTCTGGAGAAGTGCTAGGCTACTGATCTGCTTTAACTTTCAGTAAGTCAGGCTTTTCCAACTTTCAAACTGGCCTTCATGAGTGATATGGAGCCAGCTTCACAGTACTGTATTCCTTTCCACCTCCCCCATGAAAATCGCTATCCTGATACATCAATCTCTTCTAAACTGCTTTATGGAAAGTGAGAGATCAAGGATTATTAATGAATCCCTAAAAGTCAAAAAGATCATAGAAAAGATTTGCTGTTTCCAAGCAGGGCTTGGCAATTAGCTCTTGGAGCTCATATCCTCTTTCCGATGACAGAAGTTCTCATCAGCTTTTCAAGACCTGATGACTTGCTCTGTCCATTAGTGCTCTTGTTACCTCCTGATAGTGCTCCTTCCTGTGTGGTTCCTTTTCCTATAAATATATATGTGTATATATATATAAATATATAGATGCCTTCAGCTAGCCTAGTACTTAAATGTACCCTCTTCTAAGAAGTTAAAGGCAATTTACAAGTGCACTGTTTCTCTCTTCTTTTACAGTAGATTTGATTTAATCTGTATTTAAAGAAAATCACTCACCTACAGCATAATTAACATAGTAGCTAAATGGAAAGGATTAAGGGAGAAGCTTTTGGTGGTTAAATGATGGACAGAATTTACATGCCATACATTGGGTTGGGTTGAGGTCTGTTTACAGAAGTTTGTTGAGGAGTGTGAAGGTTTCCTGGTAGATTGTAGATTTTCATCACCTGGCCTTTCAGGTCTTACTTCATATTCCTGGAGTTATGGGGAAATTGTTAGGGACTGGAATCAGTAAAGGTTTTAGGATACACCTGCAACACGGATTGCAGCATTATATATGTAGTGATACTTGAGATAGGTGGGACAATATTGAAACTGCATATTGTCCAACAGCAGTAGCGTTAGTTGGTAGTGCTTGTGATGAGGTTGCATCAGCTTACTGAGATGTCCCAGATTTTAGAGATAGCTCCAGGAGCTTTATCCTAAGCAGCTATGTGCAGGGCTGCTAAACCTGTAATTGGAATTAAATTAACAAACTGAAAAAATGTGGGAGGAAAAAAAAAATAAAGAAAGAAAAAGAAGGGATTATAACATGTTTTGGGAAGAAGGACAATTATCTTTATAGGGTTGGAGATAACAGGGAGATGAGATAGCCAGTGATTACCCAAGGGTTCAGTGTGTCAAACTTAACCACCTTTCTGATGAGGCAGCAGCTTTTGCTGGGAAGGGAAGTGGGATCCAGCCTGTCTATATGTACTTCGGCTCATTTATTTTTCCTCTGCATGAGAAGCTATTTGCTAAGCTGGAGATGCTATAGGGAAGAAATTGCAAGATCTGTTTGGGAGCAGCCCAAGAAGATAAAAACAAGTACTGAAAAAGAGTAGGCATATGCAGGAAGGGCAGTCCAGCGCTGGGACAAACCCAGTGTTGTGTACTGGGGACATGCAATACATCAAAAAATAATATCTAAACTGAGATGAGGAAGGACCTGGATTAATCAGCTGATCATAATACGATTATAAGTAATCGGAATCAGTGATTCAGTTTCCCTAGCAAAGACTGGGTATGGCTACAGTGAAACTCCATCTGAAGGACTGGTTCCAGTACTGGTCGGGGAGCATTTGTAGCTCCTTTCTCATGAGAGGAAGCTCATCTCTGTGAGTTATCACAGAATGTGGTGTTGCAGGGAATAAGCTTATCACTCCAAACATTGCCAGTGACATATAGGAGATACTAATGTAAAAGCATAAAGTACAAAAGCAGATTATTATGAACTGGCCATGTATCATTTTCATGGTAAGACTCCTCCTAACTATTAATGAAGTGAGGTTCAGGAACAGCCTTCTAGTGACTGTTTAAGGCTAAAAAAATATTTTTAAATGGAGTTGTTCTCTACCAGCAGAATTGAGATTAGCCCTGAAAAATCTCTTGATGGGATAATGCTCTGAATATCCCCTGCTCCCCTGCCATTTAACTGGCTCTCTCTGTCAGATTTCGGCACATGTTCAGAAATGTCCCCCTGCGAACACCTTGGTGTCTCTTTTCCAAAAACATGGATTAAGAAATGGAAGTCTCTGGCACTTAAGCTCTGAGTAAATAGCATGAGAGCACACATGGAGAGAATATGAAATACAGCAGGGATGGCCCTTTCCTTTAGAAGAGAATGGAAAAAAGATAGAGGTCACAGCCACCTTTCTAATGAAATAGGACTCTTCTAGCAAGTGTGGCATGTGGGTTCCTCTCCCTTTTCAGCCTGTGAACTGAAACGGGTATGGTCTCACACCTTCCTCTTCCTTAAATGAAGGGAAGAGCCTAAAGGACAGACAGGGTTGGGTTTAGGGCACTCTCTGCTCTGCTCCTTGAAATAGTGGGACAACAAATGGATGAAGATGCATGGCCTAACAAGAAAGAGTTGGCTGGAGAACTAGGTTAGAGGTAGAAAAAATGGAAGTATGGCTTGTGGTGCTCACTTAGAAGCAGAATCCTGAGTTCCTCATCATAGTGTTTTGTCCGAGATATGTTCAAGATCTTGCTGGTAAAACTGTCTGGTGATTGCTCAGTATGGCTTCAAGCCCACTCAGATTGAAAAAGAGCCCAAATCCTGCTCTCTCTTCTTGGCAGTACTCTTTGTATAAATAAAAAAAATGCACAACACAACCTCTCCAAGGTGTATTTGGAAAGTATGAGCTCCTCTCTGATTCTTTCTAGATGTTTTTATGGTGCACACAAGTAGCTAGAGGTTTTCTGCAGTCCTGAGTGAGGCAATTAAATCCTAGAAGATTTCAGACATGCTGTTCTCTGGTGATTTTTTTTTCATAGTCCAGCTCTGAGGAGCTCCTGGCCAGGCACAGTAATTGCCATGAATTCCCCTCTGAGCCACTCAAACTCCACTAGCATTATGGCAGGACCCTAATGGAAACTCAGATTTGTGGTGATGGAGAGGAGTCACATACAAATACCAGTTCCTCTTAAACCTTTTAGGAGAAAGTAGCACCTTTTAAAGGGAGCTAAACCCTACCTAGATGTGTTCAGATGCATTTAAGGCCTTCAGAGGACTTGAGCAGGAGATATTTAGGGTACCTTTCTGGCCTGCAATACAGAACTTCACAGAAATACCTGAACTAGTGGTGAGGAAATTAGTCTGCAGAGCTGAAAGCATGATGGCATTGCTACACTTGCAATGCAAACAAAGAGTCAGGGCAGGTCGACACCAACACAGCACCTCCTTCATACGGGCATATTGAGGAGCAAATGGTCAGATTGCACACGGTACTGGGCTAATAAATGTGCGTGCCTATTGATCAGTTGATGCCAATTACTCTGTCAATGTCCTTCAGATTTTCTGGAGGTCTTAAGGTGCTTAAAGATGCTGTCATGAGACCTCCAGCAGTCCATCAGTACCTGACTTTGATCAGTGCCTGGTTTTGCTGGATGGGTCAGCTGGGTGCTATTGAAACTCTTGTTGGATGACGCTGTTCTAGGCTTGAAATGGCATTTAGCTGATTTGCTTATGCTTCTGTTGGTAAAATGCTGATAGAACATGAACAGAGAATTGTGTAAATTAAGGGTTTGAGGTACTCAGAATAAAGCAGATTATTCTATAATCTTCCCTCTATTAGGATAATGAATTTACTTCTCTTCAGGTTTATTACAGGATTATCAAATGGCACTTGCTCTTATGTCATAGAATACAAAGGGCTGTACACACTAGCACAATATATATTCCTTTGAGCCTTGGATAATCAGGGTGATCACTAAACCCGGACTTCCCGCTGCTTGCACAGGCTGCGCACGCTGCGCCGTGTCCCGCTACCCTTCCGTGAGTGGAAGCAGCCGCAGACCCCAGCGCCGCCGTCTTCTCTTGGCTTTCAGTGTCACCAGAGCACGGCTGCCGGAGCCGCAGCCAACCCAGCCCGGG
>JANHFX010002217.1:0-105142 GCA_027560015.1 Chloroceryle amazona
GAGATCTGATCCTTCTGAATAGGGACAGCAGCTTTATTTCAAGTAGCCTGCTTCAGACAAAATTTATCCAACGATCCTGAAATTCTCCTTCCTTTCAATCTCAACTTTTGCAAGTCAGAAGGGGTAGAATAAAATGCCTAGCCACAATTTCAAGAGTCTCGACTGAGGTAAACATCTCAATTTATGCTGGGTTTTTTTGTGAAAACTGCTATAGATAGTATAATATGCAATATGTAGTGTAACCTGCACACCTAATTGTCACCTGGATGAGGATACTTTCTATCTGGCACAGTTTTTGCAGGAAAAACATAAAAACAAAAGCAAAACAAAACAAACAAAAACCCACACAAAAAAAACAAACCAGAACAAACACCACCACCACAATAAATAATAAAAGAAAAATTGCTGTGACTTTGACTTTAAATCATGGAATCACTTAAGTTGCAAGAAAGCTTTCAGATCATCAAGTCCAGCCACTTACCCAGCACTGCCAGGTCACCACTAAGCCATGTCTCTCAGCACCACATGGCTTTGAAACCCCTCCAGGAACTGGGTCTCCACCATTGCTCTGGGCAGCCTGGGCCAAGCCTTGACAACCCTTTCAGGGAAGAAATTGTTCCTCATGTCCAGCCTAAACCTCCTCTGGTGCAACCTGAGGTTGTTTCCTCCTGTCCTAGATTGTAAAAAATATTCCCCTTTCTCTCTCTGGAGCTTCTCAGACTACTTCAGTCAAGTTGATCTGGGTGTCTGTTGAACCTACTCTAACGCTTAGTTTCTGCAGCAGAGCATGTGGACGGGAAAGTCTCATTCTGTTGCACTGAATCCATTCTAACTTGGCAAATAGCTGCAGCAGGTTGGTCAGGGGAGCTGCCCCAGCATATCACATCATCTCAGCAGCAGGACCACAGAGAGGGTAGAAGGAAGCTGGGATGAGGATTCCAGCTCCCCAGGCTACATGAACACACACAGAAATTACATGTTTGCACCCTGTTTTGAAAAAAAAAATGAAAAATAGTATTATTTCCAGCACTGCTATAAGTACTGTGACCATAGTTTAAGTAACACTAAAGGCTTTAGATACTTATTGCAACTGTGAGCTGACCCATTTTCAGACCTTTAAAGCTAAAACTACTTGGTAAAAAGGCAAAAATATGTGCAGACATATCCCACAGCAAAGATACAGAGCGACCCTATTAAAAAAAATATCCAAAAGACAGAAGAGCGCATAGGCTGACAGATACCAGTGATGGCAGCGGAGCAAGTGGCCGCTAGTGCAACAGCAGAGTTAAAGCAGGTATTAGGAAGACAGGCTTCAAAGGCATCATCAAGCCCAATACTACCATCATGCAGTACATGCAGGACAATCAGATAGTCAGGCCCAGTCAGCATGGTTTTATAAAGGGCAAGTCCTGCTTGACTAATTTGATCTCCTTCCACAACATGGTCACCCACTCAGCATATGAGGGAAAGGCTGTGGATGTTGTCTATCTGACTTCACTAAAGCCTTTAACACCATCTCCCATAGCATTCTCCTGGAGAAACTGGCTGGTCAGGGCTTGGATGGACATATGCTTTGCCGGATAAAAAAACTGTCTGGAAGTCTGGGCCCAAAGAGTGGTAGCAAATGGAATTACATCCAGTTGGCAGCTGGTCACGAGTGGTGTCCCCCAGGGCTCAGTACTGGGCCAGTTATGTTTAATATCTTTATCGATGACCTGGATAAGGGGATCAAGGGCATCCTCAGTAAGTTTGTAAATGACACCGAGCTGGTTGGTAGTATCAATCTGCTCAAGGGTTGGGAGGCTCTGCAGAGGGATCTGGACAGACTAGATTGATGAGCCAAGGAAACAGTATGAATTTCAATAAGGCCAAATGCTGGGTTCTGCACTTTGGCTACAACAACCCCAGGCAGCACTACAGGACTGGGGAGGAGTAGCTGGAAAGCTGCTCAGCAGAGACCTGGGGTTGTTGACTGATAGCCAGCTGAACATGAGCCAGCAGTGTGCCCAGGTGGCCAAGGCAGCCAACGGCACCCTGGCCTGGATCAGGAATGGTGTGGCCAGTAGGACTAAAGCAGCGATTCTACCCCTGTTCTCAGCCCTGGTGAGGCTACATCCTGAGTACTGTGTTCAGTTCTGGGACCCTCACTACAAGAAGGACCCTGAGGCACTGAAGTATGTCCAAAGAATGACAACTAAACTGGTGAAGGATCTAGAGCCCAAGTCTTATGAGGAGCAATTGAACAAGCTGGGGTTGTTTAGCATGGAGAAAAGGAGGCTGAAGGGAGACCTTACTGCTCTCTACAACTACCTGAAACAGGTTGTAGAGAGGTGGGGGTCAGTCTGTCCTCCCAAGTAACAAGAGACAGAACAAGAGGAAATGGACTTAAGTTGTGCCAAGAGAAGTTTAGATTAGATATGAGGAAGAATTTCTTTATGGTACTGGCACAGCTTGCCCAGGGAAGTGGTTCCCCAACCCTGGATGTATTTAAGACTCATGTAGATGTAGTGCTGAGGGATATGGTTTAGCCAAGGTCTTCTCAGTCTAGATGATCTTAAAGGTCTTTTTCAGTCTCAGACATTCTGTGATCCTGTAAGATACCATTACTATGTCACACCCAACTAGCAGCAGGTGCAAACATGGACGGTAGGACAGTGACACCACCAATGAAACAGGTAGAAATGGTTTGGGGGTGTTTAACTATGAGCATCTAGATGGAATATTATCATATTAGCAAAGGAACACATTGTGTAGATGATGTCCAGTGAAGAATTATCAGTGATGAGGGATTTGGGCAAGCAGCATTAGAACATCCACTGTTACTTGACACAGAGATTATACTGGGTCTCAGAACATCAGGAAGGCACAATCACTGGTAACAGGCTGCTACTGCTCTGAATTACTAACTATCCCAGGCTCCCAGTGCTGCTGGGACCAGGGAGAGGACCTAACCAGGGACAGCACCAGGTCCCCAGCCCCGCTATAACTCCTGTCCTTTTTGTTTTCTGTGTGCTAAGCTCTGTTTTCTGTGCACACTTAATCCATTAAACACCCTGGGAGTATGTGCTAGGAGGCTAATGACTTGTCTCGATCTTGCCTCTTTCATTACTAAAGCTGGAAATTAATGAACAGAAACCTCTGCCAACATTAGAGTGTAATTCATGTTAAGGAGCACATCCCAGGCACACCAGCCACTGACTCAGACGACTGACAAAAAAGACACTTCTGTCACACGCTTGCAGTGCCCCACTTCTGCAGCTGGGCTTTCCAGGAAGGATGGGGAGAAGGACAGATGGAAGGATGGACATAGTAGCACAACAGGGATACTCCTGCAATGGATAAGAAAAAACAGCCAGCACCTGTGGGAAGAGCAGTAGTAATCTCTTAAAGGACCAAAAAGCACTTATTAGCATTTGAAAAAAGCTAAATTCTTGACACCAAATTTCAGATTTCTTTCTTTGCCAAGATGTAACTGTGAAGGTACAAAGTAAAACTACAAGTTTACAAAACAGATTTTATTTCAATGCTATGATTTTTATAAAAGGTATATTCAAGCAAAGAATTTGGGGGCATTCTGGATTTGTTCAGATCATTTTACAATGCTTCATGGAATTATGAACATTCTGTAAGGTTTTGTTTGACAGTCTATAGGATACACACAGGATGGTCTTAACTCCTGCCTACTCATAGCACACATTTGTCATGTTTCAGTTGGACAAAAAAAACCCACCTGGTACTTAATATTGCTTTTCAAAGCACTTAAAACATTAGTGGGTTAAATTTGGATGCGAGGTAGATAACTATCTAGCAAGAAAGTATCGCTTGCTTCATGGATTGGGAAACAGATTGAAGGATTTGTGAATCAGCCTCACCTCTTGTGTGCTGCTTCATGATCTGACCTGGGTACGCTCACAAAAGGGAGGGAGGTTGAAGCATTTCAGACTATGAGAGGAAACACTACTAAAAAGTGGGATATGCACGCTATAAATTAAATACGCTCACAAAATATCAAGACCTAGATTCTAGTCCAATCTGAAAAAATAAGTTTAAGATGTTCATGAATTCAGGAAAGCTATAAAATTGTACATAGCATTCTCTTCATTAACATCTACTACAGGGGTTTGATCACGATGTGTGCCAGTCTCCATCTAATTACTTTTTTTTTTTCTTTCACGAAGGAAAATTATTCTATCACTGAGAATCTGAAGTATGTGCCAACACAGAAAAAGTGGCAAATAGTGAGCATTATAAAAAGCTATTTAACTTCCAAGATGAGAAACAACACCTTCCTCCTCTCTTCCAGATGAAAGAACCCTTTCTTCAGCAGGTCCAAGAATTCAAAAAAGTAATTGAAACTTTGCCCATCTTCTTATGAGGAAATGGCTATTTCATACCCCTATAGTCCAAGAGTAAATGCTATTTACTGCAAAGCCATTATTTAATTTTGTCATTTGAGAACAGACCAACAGTGGTTTCTACCTAGACATTTTGCTTGTATCAATGTAGACTTCATTTCAAGAGCAGCTTGTGTAAAAGTTGCAGCTAGACAAGAGTTAATGTGAACTATTTGAACACCACCTACTGATTGATATATGCTATTTTAAAAAAATGAAATTCCTTGCACAGAAGCTGCAGAGAAGGATGGTTGGAAGCTTATGGGCACAGGAGCCCAACAAGCAGTGCAGCACCCTTACCTGGCAGGTTCCTCCTGCATGGCTTTTACCCCAGCCTACAGAAGTCTTCCACCACCTCCACACCCACAGGCATTTATTTGGTCCACATCCCACCATCACAATCAAAGGTGACAGCCTGGTTTGATGGGGAACTGCTTTCTCCACCTTCTCCCCTGATGAATTCAGCATGCTTTTTATCTTCATAAAAAAGCCACTCCAAAGGTTGTCACTGCTTCTCAGGGAACAGGCAGTGCACAACCAGGAAAAACCAACACTTCAGCAGTTTCCTGCTACAGATATCAGGCATAACATTCCTCTGAAACACCTGCCCATCATTTTAGCAAGTCCTGTGCCCTGGGAGCTTTAAGCCTGGGTAACTTAACTAACCTTTTACATGAAATGCAGAAGAAATGTTTCCATAACCAAGATTGGACAATGAATACGTACAACAATTTCATTTTCTTAAACTATCTTTTTTTTTTCTCCTTAAACAAAAAAGGAAAATAAAAATCAAAACACAACAGTCACAGTGTTGCAATTGGCTCACTCATTTTGAAGAACAGCAGTAGAAACAGTTGTAAAGCAGAAAGACCTATCAAATCCTACCAACTGCATTCACAGCGGAAAGGGAGCGAGAGTCCCTTTTCCATTTGGCAAGGATAAGCTGATGACAAAGCCTGATCATTACCCTCATCTCCAGTTTATAAAACCGTGTCCTTGTTTACAGTACTAAGATTAAAGAGTACATAAAGGCATTTGGCTTCAGTGAAGGAAACAGTGCTGATTTGGGTGCTGGGCATCAGTAGGAAAAATGAATCTACTTGCTCACTGCCCATTTAACCTGCCACCTACATTTAAACACTCGGGAGTAAGAACACAGGTAAAAATGCATTGGTATTTTGGAAGATTGAACCCAAGTTTTGCAGTTTGTATGCACATTTCACTTTTAAACTAAGGTTTTAAAACTTCACAGAGCAGAAACCTCTACACCAGTCCTAATTCATCCTCTAAGTACTGGAAGTCATTCAAGTATCCTAGAATGGTAGGGGTTGGAAGGGACCTCTGGAGATCATTGAGTCCAACACCCAAGGCAGGAACACCCAGGGCAGGCTACACAGGAACAAATCCAAGCAGGTCTTGAAAGTCTCCAGAGAAGGAAACTCCACAACATCTCTGGGCACCCTGTTCCAGGCTCTGTCACCCTCACAGTGAAGAAGTTTTTCCTCATGTTGAGGTGGAACTTCCTGTGTTTCAGCTTGATGCCATTACCTCTTGTCCTATCACAGGGCACCACTGAAAAGAGACTGGCCCCTTCTACTTGACACCCACCCTTCAGGTATTTATAAATCTTAATAAGATCCCCTCTCAGTCATATCTTTTTCAGCCTAAACAGCCTCAGGGCTCTCAGCCTTTCTTCATAAGAGAGTCCAGAAGTAAGTGAATGCCAGGTACTAATTGTGACTAACTTATCTTTTATTCAAAAGACACCATGAATTTCTCCCCCAAAAGCAGCAAGCAGAGGTTAATATGACTGTGATGTTCCTTCCTCTCGATCCTTTTTCAACCAGGTAACAAGCACACTTGCTTTTGCTGGCACTTGCCAGGATGAACAGCTGTTCATACACACAAACCAAGCTCCCTCATTCTGCCGTTCAGCATAGCAAGCAGAGGAGGGGAATCCACTACATTATTTCAGATTTTGTGTGCATGCAGCTCTCTGTAGGACACTAACACAAACCTATTCCTGCGGTGGCACCAGATGAGCCCAGGGGCTCTGGCCGGCAGCAACAGGCCCACAGAAAGACCCAAGAGGCTGAACACATCACGCTGCCTGGTACTGTATGTAAATCACTACCAGGAGCTGGGCAAATATTTAACTGCTGAAATTTTTCAGACCATGAAAAAAAGTTGTAAGGTAAGCTTTTCAAATATTTTAGAACCATAAAGAACAAGTGTAGTAAAATTTCAAACCAAGTCAATCAGTTTCAAAAGTTCACTCTGGAATAAAAATGGATTAAATAATTTACCGGTTTGGTTATTTAAGATTATCAAACATTTGATGAATTTACAAACATCTACCTAAATTTAGTATTGCCTCTCTCTATCCCCAAATTAACTCTTGAAGACTACTATGTACATATTTATGGTTCACATGAAATCTCTAACAACATCTTGGCTGAATAACAGAAATGGTGCATGATGCTCACCTGGCCTTTGCCCAAAGAATGGCTAGAACACAAGAAATGTCTTATGAATGGACAAAATCTTTCATGCAACATAGTACCTTGTTAGAAAAAAAAAGTTTCACCAGAAACAGCGTAACAATAAAGAAACTCCATCCTGGATCTTTCAAAGTCTTTGGTGATGTAGTAGCTGAAATCAAACCGTATCAATCGAACAAGATAGGTTCTCTTGCCCAGAGAGGTGGTAGAAGCCCCATCCCTGGAAACATTCCAGGTGAGGTTGGACAGGGCTCTGAGCAACCTGCTCTAGCTGCAGATGACCCTGTTCACTGCAGAGGTGTCAGACTACATGACCTTGAAAGGTCCCTTCCCACCCAAACTGGTCTGATTCGATGATTCATTCCTCCTCCTCTTCCTACTCTTCACATCTTTATCACTGCTTCTGGTGGAAAGAGGGAAGAAAAGCTTCCTCCAGGATTTCAGTGAGTATTTCTTACCTATTCAAGTAGTTCATAACTTTTTTTGAAGACAGTTTTACAGAAAAGACTGATTTTAACACCTTTTTAAATTTAACCCCCATTTAAATAATGTTTTATGTTAAAAATGAAAAATTCTAATTATGAAACTGCTTAGTGAAGACTTTAGTGAACACTTGAAGATATTACCACAGAAGGCTGAGCTTTGAGAAATAACTCCTAAATACTTAAAGTGTGATAACAATGGGATGAAATACACATGGATTTTGTTTATTAGTTTTTAAAATATGGAACACTGAATATTGCAACAGCCAGCTCCTCAGCCAAACTGGACCAAAGTCAGAAAGAATAAAAATCCCTAACAGGTTTTCAGTGGTGCCCAGTGACAAGACAAGGGGCAATAGGCACAAACTGAACCCAAGAGGTTCCACTTTAACAGCAGAAAAAAATTCTTTGCTGTGAGGCTGCCAGAGCCTGGCCCAAGCTGCCCAGAGAGGTTGTGGAGTTGGAGAGATTCCAAACCCACCTGGACATGGTGATCCTGGGCAACCTGCTCTGGGTGACCCTGCTGGAGAAGGGGGGTTGTACTGGATGATCTCCAGAGGTCCCTTTCAACCTCTACCATGCTGGGATTCTGTTCTAGTAAGACAGAATCTGCCCTTCCTCTACCAGATGAGAAGTCACACTGATTTGGAGACCAGATTGGAAATAGAAAGCCAAGCTGCAAGGAGGACAACTCATTTAACATCTTGCAGCTTTTACTAGAGAGCATCAGCACTCTGAGGTGTCTCAGAAAAAGTCCTTTTAGCAGGACGTGGACGAGTACAGTCTTTAAAGATGTTCACATAGTTCTCTGCCAATCACGCCAAGGTAATTAGAACTTCAATACATTCCCAGTAGCCTATCATTTATTTGCATGCAGAAAGTGCTAATCAGACACACACCAAAGCAGTCTGTGAAAGAGGGCAATGTCTTTTGGTTTTACTTCAGTCAAATTGCAAAAGAGGTGCATTATCACCTTATGGAAAAAATGAGAAGGAAAAGGAGTTTTGAGCTTCACTCATCCTGTTGCAGCAATGCTCAGCCCAGTGGCCATATCCAGTACCATATGAACTCAACAATGGAAAGAAAACAGCTGAAAATGCCCTAAAAGTACCAACTACAGGGCACAGAGCAGTCTGCCACTGCCTGCCCCTGGTGCTATTCCATTCAATACCACTGCCAACTGAATTCCATTTTCATCCTAGAGCAGCACCACATATTTCATCACCATTTCCCCCAGTAACACTCCCCTGGCAGGGAGCAGAATGCCAGGCTCACTCTTCTGAGTGTTCCCTCAGCTTGGAAGAATTAGGCTAGCAGAGAGGAAGTGTTAATTTGAAATAAGATTGATGTTATTCATTCTGCTTCCCACGAGTGGTTTCTTTATATCCCAGAGCTGCAAGTTTACTGTTCCCCAAACCTGATGAAGGTTTTTTTGCGGGAGTCTTTCATAAACAGGTTAGACAGCAGCAGGGCTCACTCATCCTTCAACATAAGCCCTTACTGTTTACAAAATTATTTTATGTTGATACAAGGAGTCAAGGCTCAACACAGATTTCCCAACATCATGCCCATTTTCCTTTCAGAGTGTACCAGAAATGCACAATTTACCCAGAATTGCAACTCTTCTGCTGCTTCAAGCACAGGCAAGCCCAAGGCTATTCTGAGGCTTAGGCTTTATCTGGACCATGACTAATGTTAGCTATCAATACTACTTGCAAACAAATCCAGGTTAACCCTCTGGCTTGCAAAAGTAGCAAAACACCTGAACAAATCTCATGCAGTTGGTAGAAACCTCAAAATAAAATTTAGTCAAATGAGTATAAAAGTGCTGTAACAGACCAACACCATTGCTTTAGCATAGCTGGCTATGCTAAAGCCAGCTAAAGTCTGCTCCTGGGGACTCAGGAATTATTTCAATGAAAGCAACAGAATTATCTAATTCAGCAATGTCACTGAAGAAGTACACATACTTATTTAGATATGGCCAAGAGTGGACCTAGGTGGACAAGAAGGTCACCAGCATCCTGCCTTATATCATCACTAGTGTGGCCAGCAGGACGAGGGCAAGAATCATCCCCCTAGACTGGGTACGGGAGAGGCTGCCTCTCAAATCATGGGTTTAGTTTTGGGCCCCTCACTCCAAGAAGGGCATTGAAGGGCTGGAGTGTGTCCAGAGAAGGGCAACAAAGTCAGGGAAGGGTGTAGAGCACAAGTCTGTTGAGGAGCATCTGAGGGACCTGGGGGTGTTCACCCTGGAGAAAAGGAGGCTCAGGGGAGACCTTCTCACTCTTGACAACTCCCTGAAAATAGGACAAGAGGAACCAGCCTCAAGTTGTACCAGGGGAGATTTAGGTTGCACATGAGGAACAATTTCTTCCCTGCAAGGGTTGTCAAGGCCTGGCCCAGGCTGCCCAGGGCAGTGGTAGAGACCCCATCCCCAGGGGGTTCAAAGCTGGGGAGATGTGGTGCTGAGGGACGCAGTTTAGTGGTGACCTGGCAGTGCTGGGGTAATGGTTGGACTTGATGAGCTGAAAGGTCTCTTGCCACCTGAAATGATTCCATGATTCTATGTGTGACACTGTGCATGCAAGGTCACAGAATCCATTACCTAAGAGTAGCAAAATTACAAACTAATATAATCTAATTTAATATGGTCAGTCCAGAGTACAGTATCTGAATGAAACAATCTCCCTTCACTAAGAAGAATACACTGTTTTGTTACAGGACCACTTCTCCATTAGAAGGCTTAAACTTCACAGCACTACAGAATGCTGAATTTGAGGAAGAATTTTTTTTCATGTAGTGACAGACTGTCTACAAAAACAAGTTCACAGTGATCAGGTGGCTGTGAGGAAAAAAACAGGAAGATACAACAGAGACATAAGAAACACACAGTTTTCCCCAACAACACCCAAAACATTTCCCACAGGCAAAACTTGAACTTTTCCTTTTCTTATATTTCAAGTGTGTGTGAATACATAAAAATCATGCTTAGGAAAATTTCACTGAATTTTTATACACACATATATACACACACACAGAGGATTAATCCATACATCTCAACAGCAAGAAACTTTAAAAGATTTGGGTTTTTTTGCTTTGTTTTGCCTTTGGGAAAGGCTAGAGGGGAGAGGGAGGGTCCTCCCAGCAACACTTCCGTTTTTTGCAAAGCTACTCCCACCATAAGAAGCAGGCAGATAAACCTGTATGTTGCTGGGCATATCCAGATATATCTCCAATACATCTGCAATCAGACAACAACTGATCCTGAACTACTTCTCCCATCTTGCAGGAGATTGACATAGAGATGTTTTCCTTCATCATAAAATCATCCTACCCAATAATCATGCAGTGTTATCTAAGTAGTCATCGGAGCTTAGAGTACCAGGGCTCCCATCTGCCCTGCTTTTCAGCTTCAAAACTCGTATTTCATTGTATCCCGTTTGGGCAATAGCACACAGGGGGCTAAAGTTGTAATACAGAAGGACTACATTGCTATGAACCCCTGTAATCTCCAAGTGCTGCGCTCCCAGGGCCAGAACCCAAAGACTTCAGAACCACTGAGCTCAACTCCTACCAGCACTGAGCACCACAGCTCCTTTTCTGTTACACTGGAAGATTTATGATGGTGGGATTTAAAATGCTTATCTCCTCAATATCTAGCCATATTCACCATAAGAAGAAATCTAAGAGCTACTTAATGCCTGACAGTAGCAGCACAGAACAATTTAAGAGAATTAAAGACAATTTCTGTATTTAATTGAAGAACTATCTAGACAGTTGAGCAGGCACAACTGCAAAAATCAATAGTGAATGTCGCATCTCACCTTCTGTGAAGAATGCGAGATTTTCAAAGACTAGGAACAGTTATTATTCACATAGGAGACAAAAAAATACATTGTTCTTCATAATTTCTACATTCAGTCCCAAGTGTTACCCATTTTATGTAGTTATAGGAACCTTGGGTTTTATGCATTAACATTCGTACCCTGTTGCAATTCGGGCGTAGCGATATCTTCCGGCCGCCAGGCCCTAGCCAGCAACAGTACCCAGAAATAAAATCTACTGTTGCACAGGAGAACAAACAAAAGTCATGTCTTATAGAACTCTAAATGGGGCTTCATCCTGCCCACATATAAAAACCACTTCAATAAAACCTCGACTTGGTTTTCAGCCAGTGCACAGTTGCTTTTACAAACTTATTTCAGCAACATGTATTGCATTAGCTGGACAACGGGATGTTCTTTACCTTGTGACACCTTTAAGGACAACACAAGGCTCCTCAGTGCACTCTTCAGCACAGCTCAATTCTGTAATTGCCCTGTGGCTGAATGGGACACAAGAAAATAATTTGGTTGCAAAGTCTCATTTTCCTGGAGCTCTGACACATATTAAAGCTGCATCTCAGGAAGGGGCATGACTTGCTAGAGAACACATTCTCTGAAGAAATTCCTGGAACTTAGAATAGTTTCAATGTTACACTATTAAAATCTGTACTATAATAGTTTAAGGCTCATTATAATGCCGTAAGGATGTGGTAAGGTCCACATTCTGTTCATACGCAGCAGATCACATAATACACCTCACAACTGCTTAGCCCTACTGTAACAACAAAAGCCTGAAGCCCAAACAGAAGGCTTGAAACAACTTTTCAAGTGTCTACCCTACAAATTGTACATGAACAGATGTCAGTCTACAGCAGTTCATTTAAGAAAAAAAATTGTACTGCTACCACCATTGAACATCACTGTGTTAATTTTCAGCAGAATTATTCTCTTACTGCTTTAAATATACAGACCTATTTTCCTCTTAACATGACTAAGTGTAAGAAATAGTGCTGCAGCAACTTAAATGTTAACACCTAACTACAGATTGTTTTCCTTAAATATGTACTTAGGTTGTTTTCTAGACAATTGAACTTTTCAGATGAAAGTATCTGCTGAAGAGAGCAAATATTTGAATGGTATTCAGTACAAAAACTGATGACTAACAGAACAAAATGGTGTAATTTCAAGAGCTGTACTTTATAATCATCTTTGTGAGCAGAGCAGGGAACAGTGCTACAAGCAGCGGGGGTACAAATTCAACAGTTGCTGCAATCAGCTTCTGTTTCTTTACAGACATTTTCTAGCTTTGTATAGCTGACTCATTTTAAATCATCTGCCTATTTGAAAAAAATACATATTTTATGATTACTTCTGCTGGATCTCTAGCTCTGTATGCACCACTGCTACTCAGCTCCTGGTACTCTGTATTCCCTGTTGTTTGCTGCATGTAGCACAAACAACATTTGAGAATAATGGCTATTTTTACTCCAAGATCTCAATAAAGTGTCAGAAAATTCTTCGCTCCCCCCTGCTTCTTTACTGTGACACGCCCTACTGCAAGAAGATACCACCTGGAGCTGGAGACCAGTCGTCACCCACCCCTATGGCTTTACTGGGGAACAGTGGCCATCCTCAACTGACACATCTCAGGGAAATTAAAAATGTGTTAACATTTATTATGAGAAAAAACCCTCTTTCCTGTTGAGGGTGGCAGAGCCTGGCCCAGGCTGCCCAGAGAGGTTGTGGAGTCTCCTCCTCTGGAGAGAGTCCAAATACACCTGGACAATGTGATCCTGGGCACCCTGCGCTGGGTGACCCCACTGGAGCTGGGTGGTGGGACAAGTTGATCTCCAGAGGTCCCTTCCAAGCCCTGCCTTCCTGGGATGCTGTGATGAGAGACTGTGCCTCCTCAGCACTAGGCAAGCCAAGCCTGAGCAGAAGGGAGAACATCCACAAGTGCAGAATTGCTGCAAAAGACAGAGATTGACTGTCCCTTCCATCCGGGGAAGATGGTCTTTGCTCCCAGCATCCCAGCATCCCTTGCTCACACTTGCCGAGACATGCCTGCCTTGGATGCAAAATCTACGAGACCACTTGATTATTGTCACGCACCACCACCCATATCCCTAAAGCTGAGCCATCTTCCTTAATCACATTCAGGGGTCACAGCAGGAGCATTGCCGCCTTTCTAGCTGCCAGGCTGTACAAGACAACTGTAGAGCTGAAGTATAATTTCCACTTCTACAGATGTCTTTATTAGGATCTTGCTGGAAAGCATTCATACCTCAGCCATGGTAATGGACTGCTCAACTCTTAGCCTTGTGTAAGTCTCTGATCGGTGCTGCAATTCATGCATATCAAACTTGAATAGATTGAAGAACGTGTGCAGAGTCTAACAAAAGCGAGAGCGATTTGTGCCTAGCTGCAAACTACAATAACTGCCTTAAAAACATTCCTTCTATCTTCACTAGGGGAAAAATCATGCACACTAAGGCGGGCAGCAGACTGCTTATGTATAATTTAAAAGCCTCATCTAGTTTCCACCAAGTCAATGAAAAAATCTCCGACAAACCTTAATGTCAACTGAATTGGGCCACAGGGACCGAACTGCACAATTCCTGGCTCTTACGTCAGATCTTTGTACAAGATGAACATCACAGAGTAAGCTGAGCTACTTCTTTTTCCTCCACTGTTTGCACTTCAGTCAAATCAAATAAATTACTATTTTAAAACAAAAGTAGAAAAACAGAAATAAATCCAAGCATTTTATAAACAGAAAAATCACTTCAAAGGACAACAGGTTCATGTTTTGAGTCACTGAGGTGCTTTGTGTGACACAGCACAAGTTCAGTGAGGGGAGCAGGAAACTATGCCAGGGCTGAGTAGAGATGCTCAACAAACACATGGTTGCTGCTCAGCACAGGCCTAACAGCTTCCCCAGGGAATAGGCCAACAAGCAAAGATGTTTCTACCACCTAGATGAGAGAAAATACAGAGTCAAACATCAGAGTTCAGTCTGTTTTTTTTTCTAATAAAAAGAATAAAACCCAAAATGAAACAAGCTCTCAAAAGCTCCCTCCACCTCAAAAAAAGCACAAAAAACCCCAAACAAACCACCCCCCCCAACAACAACAAAAAAAACCAACGCCAACCAAAAAAACAAGCCCAAAGCAACACAAACAAAATACCCCAAACAATAACAGGAGAAACAAAGTCAGAAGCTTTTTTTGCCACAGTTACAGTCTCAGTCTCAAGGAGGAGGAAGGGAGCATTCCTTGGCAAATATCTGAAGCACCTGCCTTTACTGTGCAGTCAAGGCCCTTTTGGGAGATGCTGAGGGTCTCAATAGTTAAAATCTAAACACGTGAAAGCATTAGAAAATTGGGAGCAAGGCAAAAAGCTGCCTCCATGAAGCTTAAAAAAGCATGCTGTCTTGCACCAGAGTATTTAGTTACAGGCAGGCGCATTTCACCGCCTGCACAGGCGACATTCCTGGTGACCCAAGCACAGTGTTTTACATTAACAGACACATTCTGATCTTATGTAAATCAGCATGAAGCTTCTATGGCTGAAAGTTTCCAGTTTTGTGGCTATTGGCTATTAATAGCACAGCATATGGATACGGGATAAATAAGGAATTTCCCCAAACCCGGCAAGTTAGGGCATGAAACCTTCTGGGTCAGGGAGGGCAAAATTTTTCTGCTTTCTATTCTACAAATCTTAATCATCAATTCCTTCATGTGTTTACCTCAGTGTTCTCTACTCAATTACAAACACATGTTACAAAAATCAAATAATGCTTTTTAAACATTTTAGTCAGCAGCTAACTTGGATTTTGATCTCCCTTTTGTTTTAAGCTAGTGCAGGGAAACTTTAAAGTGGATTATTTTCTGCCAAGAGCTATTCTGCTCCCCCACTGCACTGCCCAGGCACTCAGCACTGCTGCTTGACTTTCAGATCTGCAGCTTGAACTCTAACATTTGCCAGGATTCAGGCAATTTTGCAGACGAGACATCCTGCAGAGCTGACAGCTTTGATAGCATATTTTTAGAGGCTCAAAAAGGAGAAAAACTTAGGCCATTTTTCCTTATTCTCGATGGGGTACATCAGCCCTGCTTCACTCGCAGCTACTCTTCAGATACTTGCTTTTAAGGTGGGACTTCTATGAAAAAGGTCATCTCAGATCTGTCTATGGAGTAATCTCAGTGTGAATCCACGCTTCCTCAGACAAAGCAGCCCCAAGACCCCTCCAATATTTCAATACCTTCTTGGATTTGGATTTCTCAGGAGTCTAAGGAAATCAAACCCTACACTAACTCTTCAGCTCTGTCCTCCTTCAGCAGACACCTTGTGAAGCAGGAGGAGATGCTTGGCCTAATTCCACTTCTTGTAACATTCTATTCCACATCTCATCTGTACAAGTTCTCATCAGTGCTTTAAAAATTCCATTAAAAAAATTATATATACACACTCAGTATTTCACACGCTAACTTGGGTATTAAAGTGGAAAATTAACCCTATTTGTGTCATGGCATTTACAGGCCTTGCCTGAAAGCCTGCAGAGTCTTACGCTGTGCTATAAATTAACTATACGCTTGTTTCCAAAACAGGCAACAAGTCTTTTCCAAGCCTCACAAATCCAAGGACAGGCATGGATTTCCTATCTACCTCATTTTTATGATGATACAGTGTTTTTAAAGATAAATGCGTTTCAAGTATATCAGTGTTAGGAGGCTCTTCCACACTGCATTAAAAAACTGAACCATACATCAGCTTCATATCTCCAGACTCGCTGAAAATTCCTCAAGTGCGCAGTTTACAGCTGCCTTATTGTAGGAGATAGCTTATCACAGCCACCATTGTTAGATGCCTAGTATTTTAAACAGCTGAAGTCAGCTCTTTCAAACCGTGTGAGCTCCTTTGTATTGAAAACAAACCTGTACAAATGGTCTTCTATCACTTCTCTGCAATGACTATGGGCAATAATCTGAAGCCCCGTTTGTGTGCAGCATATCTACATTGAGAGTAAATACGAAGTACTTAATATTTTGCTGTAAATTCATAACAAGTTCACCACACACTTTCTGAACCACTCTGTAAAAAAAGCAGATGGTGCCATAGAGCGGTGTCTGTGTCAGGAATTCCTGCTCTTAAGAAGATTATGCTTTACTAAAGATGTTCACTGGGATCAGATATATTGGCCTCTTAATCTATATGCACTGTTATGTATCACACACCTTTCTCTGCATTATTTAATAAGAGCTATCCTTAAGATCTGCCCTCAGACAGATTAATCAAGATCATTTCCTGTCTCTTGTTTGAACACAGAAGCAAGTTCCACAAGTTTCTTTGCAAGAACCAGGTAAGTTAGCCAATGCTTCTTTTACTCCCCTCTACCCTCTTTTTGGTGTGACCACAGCCAGTGCAGCAGCTTCTGGTTCTTCCACCTCCAAAGTATGTCTTTTACAAGGAAAATCAATTCAGAAGTCACCAGTGAGGCAACTGGGGACAGACAAATAGGCTTCCTGGCCACCCAGCTAAGACTCTTGATAAATTTCAGTTCACTGCACTGGAGTGACTGGCCGTTAGTGATACACATTTTAGGTGCAGTGTCATAGACTACAGTTCAGGTTCAGGGGTTTATTTCCAAGGCTGCATCAAAAACATCCCTTCTTCATTTTAAGACACTACACACACTTCCATTTTTGTTTTGCACAAGACTGGTGATGTAAAGTCAACACATCTGTAAAATCTATGCCAATTCACTGCCTAGCTATCTAAGCCATACCTAGCAAACCTGCACGTACGAGCATCTCCTCCCCTGACATCAGAATCACAACTCGGACTGATCCAGAAACAAACAAACTTTTATGGCTTTCTTCACAGAAATCAAATCTTCCTAAAGCAAACTATGAAAGATCAAACTTCACAGCGAGCCTAACAGGACTTTTAGGGCTACTGGTGTTAAAACGAAAAGGCTAAAATTTTATCAAGAAGCTTTGGTCAGGCCACGGTTGAGGTATCACAGCAAGGACCTAAACTTGAATAGGATGTGAAACAAAACAATCTGTTTTATGTGTTCTTTTCCTGTTGCTGACTTAGCCGTAACAAAAATTCTGCACCAAAGATGAGCCAAGAGCACATCCTGAAGTAGTTACAATGCTGAAATACACACCTCTAAAGGATATAATGAGCATGATAATTAGGCAACCTCCCCAAATGTGCCTAAAATGTTTTAATCATTAGATAGCATACATATTATGTTATAGGGTGGGTAGGGAAACATGAGTAACAACAAAGTGTCTCATGAAAATATAAATAGTGTTTCTCTAGGACAGAAATACTGACAAATATCTGCATAGATTGGCTTTTTGCACAACAGGTGAAGAACCCTTACTAGGGACAACACTATCATGCATAAAGGGTTGTCCGAGTGCCCTCTGTGTGGATGGTTTGGTTTTGTTGGGTTGTTTTTTGGTGATGTTTTGGGGTTTTCCTTTAAAATTTCAGGGTTTATCAAGAATTACTCCTGCAGCGGAAACCAACACAAAAGCAATAGCACTATTTCTGGGAAATCCTTCAGAAGAAATGAACTCAAAATCCTGGGTATAATCTGCCCAATATAAAGAACCTGAACAAAATATTTTCTAAGTATTCATTGCTTTGGAGCTTTAAGGGACCAGGGCAGTGTTAAGTTTGCATGTAGGCAACCACTTTCACTGAGTCTAAACAAAACCAAATGTGAATGCCATTACTCAAAGCTGTCTTCCCTTTCCTCATTTGGTTCTTACTCCTTCCAC
Source organism: Chloroceryle amazona (assembly GCA_027560015.1). NCBI lineage: Eukaryota > Metazoa > Chordata > Aves > Coraciiformes > Cerylidae > Chloroceryle > Chloroceryle amazona. The sequence continues at coordinate 18,005 of JANHFX010002217.1, forward strand.
TGCTACTTCTGCCTCGTTGCCATTGCATTTGCCTTTTTTCTTGATCCCCATACATGCTCCCAAGAGCTTCCCTATCCAGTGTCCCCCAGCCTGCCTTCTTCACATTTTGGCCTCCAAATGCATTTACTGTTCACTATAAACAATATCTTTTCCACAAAAGATGTGTAGCTACCCTCTAAGGAACACCTGAATTCTGGTTAAAAAAAAAAAACAAAAGAAAGCAGAACACAACACAATCCAAAACAAACAAAAGACACCCTTACTAAGAACAAGATTTGATTTTCTTGTATTTCCTAGCAAAAGGAAATTTCAACTGATGGCAGCCTGTGAAAATAGCGCCATGGAGAACAACTGGAAATTGCATCTGTGTTAGAAAATTTATTTTATGGTTATTTCTTAAAATATACTGAAGATTCCAGTGTCGGCCATATTTTGTACTGTTACACACTGTGGAAAGATTCATAAAATCTTTGTCAGAAGTCAGTGCAGATCAGCTTCTATTGCTTAGAAATATGACAAACAAAAACTACACAGAAAATTGAAGGGTCATTGGAGACATTTGACTGTTATATATTAGTTTCCTTGCATAATTCCTTGCATACTTGCATTTTCATGATCTAATTTATTAAAAGTTATATAAAATTTTATATAAATCAATCTCAGATAGCACCTTTACCTATGGAAATTGTAACCATTCCTTCACTTTAAGGACAGGATCTCCAGATACAATTTAAAACATTGTGGTAGCAATTTATCAATAATGAAACTGGTAACATTAAGATGTTAAATTTTCACTTTACTATTTACTAGCTGTTCCACATTACTATGGGCTTTATATTTTTTTTACTTAAAGCACAGCAAATTTTGTGCATTTCATGCCAGTTACTCAGCTTCAGTATCATGTTTTCTTCCCAAGAAATCATGTTTGACTCAAACAAATCAACATATTCCCATCAGCTGAATCTTAAAGAAAAAAAGAACTTGAGGCAGATAAGGTAATTTAGATGGGCTGAAATAAGCCCCTTGTTATTATACATCCAGTTCTTTAAGTATCTTAGTATGCTCAGCAGCATCCTAAAGCACCAAACCCACGAGACCCTCTGGTTCGCGCAGGACAGAACACAGAGATTATTTCTCGGTGCTGTCACTGGTGCGTCAGCTGCCCGACACTGTGTCACAGTGGGCATCACGTCTAGCCCACCTCTCACAGCTGCAAGAGTAATTCCCTCTCTTTTTCAGAATACAGAACAAAGTAATGGGTACGCTTTGTACAGTACCGGTACAGAGTGACACTAAAAATCCATTTAACGTTATTTCAACTTTGGTTTTGGTGCCCTCCACCCTCTATTCAGCATTTCAAAGTAGGAAACACTCTGTTCTGACATTTTTAGAATGCATTTTTCAAAGCAGCAGCATACTATATTTACAAGCAGTAGCTTGCACACATTACATTTAGCTAGATATTTTACCAAGGCAGATATAAATCTGTTGTTTCTTCCCAAAGCTAGTTATGTACTAGGACACCAACTAGCATCATCAGAGATTAATACAGAGATCTTTGGGATTTTGAGATGAGAAATTATTCGCAAACTCCTTGTTAACTAAACTCTCTGCTACATACCGACACTAGAGAACTATGATTTAATAAGCAGTATAAACAATACAAATGGACATTTACTGTGGGATGCCTCTACTCCTAGAGATGCTTCCAGAAGCAAAAGAACCCCTGGCTCCAGCTCCTGCAGTATGGGTGTTTAAGCAGGTTTTCCAAAACTGACTGCAAAAGCCCTTCCACAGCAAGGGTTTCTCAGTCACTGGAAAACCAGAACAAGCAAGCTCTCTGTTAAGAAATATTTACAAACATCTTAAATGAAACTTCAGGAAAGTTAGGTGCTTTAGGAAACAGCTTATTAGCAAGCAAACATGTATTTTATGATTTCTGAACTTCAAGTGGTTAATATTTGTTTTAAATCTCCAGCATCTCAAGATTGCCAGCTTCATAATTTGTTACTATTAATTAGCAACTCTTACATAAAATAAAGTATGCAGAAGCAGGCACAGACTCAAGTGTTTGGATGATCTATAATATGGAGATCCAGCATTGTTCCATTATTCATCAGAAGGTGTTGACAGAATGTGGTGTGTGTTATTTGATCAGGATCTGTGAACAGTAAGTTTCTAAAAATATTTTCAGTTCTATTTATTGGGAGCTTGTTTCTATATTTTTTTCTTTGCACAAACCAATTGCACAGCAAGCTGCAACACAAGCAATCAGCCAGTGTCATAAATATGCCAACAAATAATAAAAAGCTTAGAGCAATCATATTTCATTCATCTCAGTTGCAGAAATCCCCCAACCTTACATAGGGAAAAAAACCCATTCAAACAACATTCCCCATGGGGGGGGGCGGTGGGGGAAGACACCACTGTAATGGTTGGACTCAATCTTAAATATCTTTTCCAACCTAAACAATTCTGATTCTATTCTATGGTTTTTATTACATTCCCTGCCCTATCTCCCCATCTGTGCCTGTCATAAAACTTGATGAAATTCTCCCTTGCCATAGTTTATCAAGCTCTGAAAGGCCCATCCCCAGCAAAAGAAGATACCCAATATAGGACACTAGTTCAGAGCCAGAATAAACTCTTAAAGCCATGATTACCTCTCGGTAGTTTAGTACAGGCACTTTATAACCCAAGATGAGCCTCTTTTCAAATAGCATTTTGAAAATGGGACTTGGCATTCTGAGAGACACTACATTAATTTTTGCAGGTATGTTAATATAATTAGGAAAGTCGATCCGAGTTGCCATTACACATATTATGACAGCGCTTTGAAATGCCAATTAGTGATCAGGCACCAAAAAAACACAAGATAAATTGCTCCCTTAACAAAAGCGACACTGAAGGCATGGCAGAGAGAAAAGTAGCATCTCCAGGATTAAATCAGGCAGTGGACAGGAAAGATCTTTTATCTGCCAGTAGCACTCAACTTACAGACCTCTGAGACAGGTTTCTGAAAGCCTGAAAATGATATTAACACACTAACTTAAGCCAAGTCACAGAAGGAAGTGGGGTTAGCTGGAGTACAGTTTTTTTTTTTTTCTTTTCAGAAATAACAAGAAAAGAAAGAGACATAAAATAAAAATAATAACCAAAAAACCCCAAACAACAACAACCACCACCACCAACGCAAACTAATACTCCTTATAAATCATTCTACTATACCTCAAAATCTCAAAAGCATTGCTGTGCTCCATAGCAAGCAAGGTTTTTGCTATGGTCACATACATGTAATTAGAATTTACAGAAAACAGCCAAAAAGTATTTTTAACATTAAGATCTTAGAGTAAATCATAACAAAGCCTGACTCAGAAACCTCTCTCCCAAGAACAAGCTGGACTTGTGACACGGCTCGGCTGGCAGGGCACTTTTTAATAACAAGCCATCAGAAAAATCAGAAACCATTTCAGATGAAAGGAGAACCAGTCATGGCAGATTTTCAGCCTGTGTACTCGGATGGTATCCTGAAACTAATCAGAGGAACAGCAGCCTGCTCAAACTGGGAAGGGACAAGGAGCTTCCAGCCAAGCTTCAGCACACAGGGTGGGAAAAGAAGCTTTATAAAGTGTTTTTACATTTCAGTAAGACAACAACATATATAGGTGAAGTACATTTAACCCAGCTAAAACTGCAAACTTATGGGTATTTATATGATAATCCTAGAGTTTGTTTTCTGTCAAAAAGAAAAATGAAGAAAATGACTGAATCACTGCCATGCCCTCTGCTCTGCAGCTCAGCACCACATCCTGTTTGGTGGAAAGGTGAAGGCAGACACCCAGTGCTAGCCATGTACATCAGTGGCCGTTGGAGCTGGGACTGTGGCCGTGCAGACACTTGGAAGACACTCAATTTCTACTTATGTTTACATCTAAGAAGCAATCAGAAAAAGGAAGATTAGAAAGAATAAGATACTTCAAAGAAATAAATTCTGGTGTGTTGTTTTAACCTCCGAATGGGTTAGGCAATTTCTGAAGTTGCTTGTGTGCCAGTTTAAACTAAATGAAGAAGTCGCAATGAATGAATTTTGGCTGCATGGTACCTTTTAAAAAGTGAAGAACATCCATTATGAAGCTATAAAAAGCAGCAATAGCAAACTGTGCTGTGTTTATCTTGTCACTTGATACATCAAAATACCCACTTATTGTCAACATAACAGACAAAAGCATCTACAACAGCAGAATTTTGCTCTGTGTTTCAAATACTTGCCCTTATTTCAATGACAAGTCTTACTAATGGGAAAGATTCTTGATTACATGCTATTTTTCAGTATTTATGACACTGGAGACCAACAAGCATGCAACAAGAAGAAAGTCTAGGGATGTGAATGTGAATTAAGATGCAGTTCAGTAAATATTTGGAGACAAGCTGCTTTTATTAGGTAGCAAGATTGCTTAGATGCATTAAAAATCATAAATTCACAGCACAGTTCCTCCGAGACTATTTTGTCAAGAGTGTAGCGGTACACACTTCAGAATGGGATTCCTACATAGCAACCACATTGTCATCCTTCACATCATACCTGCTTTCATTAACCTTACAAAGGAGATGATTTATTCATTATAAAGTTATTAAAATGCACTGTCTTCTCTTATCTCAAGGTATTTGTCATTATTTTGTACAGAAAATGGCACTTAGGAAGCTATTTGAAGTCACTGTCACTCCTTTTTAATTACTGTTTGCAATTAACTGGCTCCTAGTGAAGTTCTGTGGGAGAGACTCACGAGAGACTGCAGTTGAACTGCTGCTTCTTTATGTGATAGTTCTCCCGCAGAAGACTAAGAGGTTTTGTCCCACTTTCCTCCTGGCCTCCTTGCACTCGGCCACACCAACTCCCGACACAACACTGGGGCCACTGACATTCCCAGAAGTGGTCATAGGATCTCACCGGTGCTCCACAGGCTCTGCCCAGAGTCACAGCTTCAGTGGGGTACCAAAAGCCATCACTGCAGCTGGATGGAGGAGAGGAAGTGGGGCAGGAAAAGCCGTGTCAAATGAGTGACAGGCAGGAGAAGGGCAGGCGTTGTCTCTGCACAGTCTACTGCACCGCAACAGGGAGGTGCAACGGCAGGCTCTGCTCTGAGCCTTACTGCTTCAGGAACGGTGTCCTCCTTTCTCCATTTAAATAAGCAAGGAAGTTCACTTATTCCCAATTCACACTTGCTGTGCATTTGTATTTGCAATTTTGTAAGTCCAGGGAAAAGATTTACAGAATGCTTGTAAAAAATTCCTAGTTAAACTTTGGTAAACTTACTTAAAACTAACTCACCAAAATGATATTCTGTGGTATTTTCAAGTTGATGCAGAAATTAATTTAGAGTCCATGGACATCAGTGCAGACCGTCCATTGACTTTAGTCAGAAGATAAATTAGACTTCCTCTTTTGCAGGTTTGGTTAAGGGCACTTTCTCTCTCTATTTGCATCATTTTATTAGATAATATTTTTCACTTGTAACTGGAATTAAGAACAGAGAAGTTTTATTCAGAGGGCAATGTGATTCTTAAAGAGCCAGTCTTTCATTGGCATAAAAACCTTTCCATCCTCCTTCTATTGTTAATTATCCATTACCTAACAACTTCTTACATCCTTCCAGGGAGCAGATACCAATTTTGCCACTAGCTAAAAGGGGAAAAAAAATAAATTAAAAATAATCAGCTTTTATGACTCTCCTCTAATCCTAAACTTTTAGTATTGCCCTATTTTAGCTAGAAAACAGCAGCAAGATCTTTGTCCTCAAAGTGATAATTAAAATACTCATTACTGAACCACATTAGAAGACCTCTATAAAAGCTTCAGACTGGTAATGACTTAGGTCAGGCATGAACTGTGAAAGATGTACAAAGTTGGCAGAGGAATGAAAGGCTCGCTGCTTACTACTATTACTTGTAGAGTAGGTGCGGAAGGATATCCCTATTTATTTTTATAAATGAAGAAGTTCCAGCATTACTTAATGGGGTGGGTTTTGGACGGTTTGGGTCCAGTTTTTTCATGCTATAGTTTCAGTGGTCTGATGAAGTGAGGTCACCCATAGCAAGGCATAACATAAAGAACTGCTCACTGAACATGGTCCAAGAACACTGTCCAGGACTCATTAGGACTTAAACATAAACACATATAGAAAATATATGTATTCAAGAACTGACAACAGGATTAAGGTCTGGAGGACAGTCCTGCACAGTCTGTTCAATAACCTACCGGGTGTCCCCAAAATCCAGATACAGTGGGTTGAAGTGAGAAGTTATCCTTGAACTTTACCTCTGGCTTCTTTAGCTCTCCTATGCTCTCTCACATACTGAGCATGTGCCCACACTGCTTTTACTACTAAATTAATTAAAATAAAAAGGAAAGTATGTTAAGCTCCCACTATTTCGCCTACAAAATTCCACCAACATAAAGACATATCTATGTTAGCATCTACTATGGGACTGAAACAAAGTTAATAGATTATTCTTTTAATTGTGACTAAGATATGTGGAGTAGCATGTATTTATATGCCTTAAGCACTCTCAAAGACTTCTCAGAGTCCTTTAAATACTTAAGTCATTTAATATATTTAATATTATAACACGGGACTGCTTCTCAGAGGCTATTTTGAATCCACATACATACACAAATTCCTTTTTTTTTTTCCTTCAATTCGATTTAAATCCTGAATATTTTACACTCAGACCAACATAGTATATGATGCTGTTTCAGGACTTCTACATTATCAGATTGTAATTCCACAAAACCAAAGGGTTTGGTCTTCAAGGAATAGAAGCCATACATTCTATAGAGGAAAAAAACGTTATTGTGATTTACTTTAGGATTTTGTCAGAAAACTTCTACTTATTAACAAGCATATCCTAGAAGAGAACAAGCACGAGCCCTGATTTTGCATAATCATGGATTTGCATAATCATGGCATCAGGGTTTGCATACCCCTTAAAATAATGAAGCAGCACTACAAAGACAGAGCATGGATCCTGAGAACATGGAGCCTTCCTTTTTATGCTACCAAAATAGCACTGCTTTTTTATGAAAACCCAGACTTCCAAAAATATGTCCATCATTTCTTCTCAACAAGACTGCAGTTAGAGAAACAGATTTAAATGGCACTTGTATTACATTGAGAACTTTTACACATTGCAAGGATTTCATCCCAAGAAAGCAGGTATGTTCACTACCCTGAAGGACTGAGAAATGACTCATCTGTTGAAGCAAAGACTTGAAAGAACTATCTCCCACATGCTCAGTCTTTAGCAAAAGAGAAAGGATTGGCATAAAATAAGGGTCTTACACAGCAAGGGCACGGCAAGACAGGAGTGATTCTGATTACATTAGGGCTTGAACTACATCCAAGACAGAATCAGCTGTTTAAATAATGGACTGTTGCAAAGAGCAAACCCCTCCCTGTATACTATTTTGTCATCACTATAGGGCACACAAATGGCAAGTGCTTCCAGGGACAGAGCTGCTTCCAAGAATCAGACTTGTTCTGATCAAATCTTCTAGTTAGAATCTGGGCATGGTGGCAGACACCAGAGGTTTTAGTAGAAATGCAATGGTGAAGTAGGTTATTACCTTTGGTCTCCCTTAAATGATCTCTCTGGTTTTTTTTTTACAACATAATCCAGCAGAAGTTCTGTACTCAGAAGTTATGGTGTCATTATAACCCCTTCAGACCTTTTCTACTTTATTCATTTCATGAGCATGTCTGAGAAAAATTCCTCCAGCTCCATGGAACAAGGATTATAATCCAATTCAGCCAAGTAGTGAAGCCAGAAATAATCAAAATGTTCAGTCACTTAGCCTTAAAATTTTAGGGCCCTCTTCAGATTTGACAAAAAGGCAGACCATTCCTTGTTTTTCAAAACAGCATACAATAATAATGAAAAAGGCTGTCAATAAGTTCATAGGTGACTGTCATAACTACAAAGTCCACCAATTAACCATGAGCATACTTGGTTTGTTCAGCTCCCCGGATTTCTTCTTTCATTTTAAAAAAAAAAAAAAAAAAGGAAAAAAAAAAAAGATAGCTACAATGACAAAAAGTAGCTACCATCTGTTGGTTCTTTCAGTAGCTGTGCTTTTGGTCTGTGCAAGTTCTTTATGTGAACTGCTCACTACCCTCAGCTTTAGAAGTGATCAATACTACTACTTCCTAAAAGGTTCCAGAGAAACCACCAGAACAGGTCAACTATTTCTTAAGGATCCAGATTTGGAAGAATGACTTTTGCTTTGACTTTCAAATCAAGATGAATCTCAAAAAGCAGTTACAGACTGGTTTAGAGTTTAAGGGCCGTTTATGCTGTCATTTTTAAGCGAGTGCTGTTTGACTAGTTTCTCTTCAGCATCCCAAATGAATCCCCCTTGTAATTCTTTCTACAGCGTACACGTTACTCCATGACAACACCTTTTTCCAGATAATGCGTTCCTCCAAGGTGTGTAAATAGGGCTGTTAAACAATGCAGATACCTAAATTCTGAAGGATGTTCTGGAAAGCATTCTCTAAATAACCTGATTACATCTGCTGTATGCGAAGCAGCCATACCAATTAATTCAGTGTTACTTCAGGAAGTGCAGCATGTTTCAGTGCCACGGAATTACAAATAACACAGTAGCTCATAGTTACAGTAAACCCAGTTCTTGAAAGTCAAATACTCATTTGGAATAGACACAGTGCACAATCAAAGTAATGCTCAAATATCCTTCTAACGTTCTCTTGGTAGCATTGACTCCTCTGTAACTGTGTTCCTGTAAAGTCTCCTGTCAGTTTTGCAAAGGCACGCGTTGGTCAGGAGGTTACTTACAGCAATGCTCTTCAAAGTAGTTCATTTCAAAACCAAAGGCAGAAGGAAAAGATTACGAAAAGAATAAAAAAGCTGTAACATCTCAGGCAAGCCAAGCTTATCTTAGTATATTCTGAGCACATCCTAAATGACAATGTTCAAGCTGAAATCCTCATCTCCAAGTCAGAGTGGGAACTTTGCTCAATTTATGCATCAGAACTGAGGGGGTTATTAGAAGGCTGGTGATTTAAATGACTTCTTGCTGGGTTTTTGATATTTGAGCACAAATGGACTTTTTTTCCAAAACTGAATAATGGCGTCATCTTGATTCAGGCATATTGCTGGTTTACAATATCTAGAAAGGAAAAATTCAGTTGATTTGGATTCAAGATTCATTTTAACAGGACTGATATGTTCCAATCTTTACCACTTCTGAAGTTCTGAAGATCAAATTAAGTTTCACTGTATAATAAACAGAAGCATATGAAGAAACTGAAAGTGAAGATAACAGAGAACATTCTCTACCTATACTCCTAGAACACTTCAAAACATAGTTCTTGAGTATGACTCATAATTTTTGCGCCATACACAACATGGGTTAGACTAAAACCAGGAGCAAGTCACTTAATATTTATCTTCAAAAGACTTCTTTTTATTTGTTGTATGGTAAGTGTATGTACTGTTTAGTCAAGTTCTATTAATTTCAGTGCAAATCTCTATTTTTGTACATAGACACTGTTCCTTACATTAAAATTCAGGGGTGGAATGTTACTCCCCTGGTAAAGTTAACTATTATAAATAAATTACAGGGTTATCCCAAGTAATGTGCTTGATTTAATCAACAAGAAGTTAATTAGGCCAAAATGATGGCAAAAATTAGGCAAAACTAGTTGACAGGTATTTACAGATCTGTTCAGCAGGTAAGACTGTGGAATTGGGAATGGGATTTTATCAAGTGAGGGTATTCATTATAGAGACAAGTTAAAGTGCTTTACTTTCTCCTCTTAACCTCAACAGAAGACACCTTATGATAAGGAAAAGGAAGGAGGCAGAACAGGTTAAAGCTTTCAGTTAGTAATTTTTACTCAGTAAGTCACAGAAATCTTTACAGACTTCATTACACTTAATAACAAAGTACATGTGAAGGGCTTGCTTACTGCATTTTGGTCATCTTTGAAAAGGCAGGAAAACCTACAGCTTCATTTACAGAAGCTAAAACAACATACAGAACAATTTGAAATCATGCAATACAACATTTGGTTGCTACAATTATCAAATCATGGTATTTCTTGGGCTCATTCTCCTGCCTATGTAAGATATTGGTGGCCACAGTAACACGATGATAAACATTAGACTGGACACTAAAGAAATAAATGGTACATTCACAAAACTCAGAACTCCTTGACATCTACTTCATGTTCTAGACTATGAGGATGTCTGCAATTATATGCCACCACTCATCCAAGCTCAGCATAGCATGCTTTTCTAGAAAAGTTTTTGTTCACCACAGAATCATAGATTGGTCTGGGTTGGAAGGGACCTTAAAGATCATCTAGTTCCAACTTCCCTGCCTGAGCAGGGACACCTCCCACTAGATCAGTTGACAAGTCTGCCTTCAACTGTACACCACCTGAGCAGAAGATTAAAAAAAGACAGAGCAGGCACAGCACATCTGAGGCCATTTGTCCTTTTCTGCTACTGTGTTTCCCAGAGGAACTCATATTTGGAGGAAATGATAGCTAGGATGTCATCTCACATACAGTCTGTTGTTGCGATAGGAAAAAAATTCTTCATTGATCCATCAGAAGCTCACAATATTCTAAGCTTTTTTAAAAAAGTACTTTTTCTTTCGCTGCTCAGCAAGGTAAACATTTGTAGCTATTGTTTTATTACTTAGACCATAGAAACATTTGCCCTTTCTGTCCTTCCTTATAAGATGCCTATAGATTTTTCCCTTTTTTTTAAAATCCCCCTGAAGTTTGTTAACAGCCCATTTAAATTAAAATCCATAAATATCTCCCATCACTAACACTCGGCAAATTTTAATCCCCATCCACTACACACAAATTTTCATTTTTTGGTGATCTTTATTTCAAACAGCACAAGAATATCTTTCAGAAAAGATGCAGATATACTTAAAATTGAGCTGAAACATTAATGATGTAGTAATTAAGTCAGCTGGTTTCCAAGATACCTTATACGCTGTTAATTCTTTTGAAGGAAACAGATTATGCACAAGGAGGCAGATAAATTTTTCACCAGTGCATAGAGGCAAACCATTAACAGAACTCTGTCTACTACTTGTGATCTTACCAGTTTGAACATACAAATGGATTTCCACCAGCTACTGTAAACTACTTTCAGTGTTCTGGAGAGAAAAGTATGCCAGTTAATTCTGCTCCTAAAGTCAGTTTTTATTCCTGTCCTCACAGGGCTATGGGAATAAAATTACATCTCTATTTAAAAAGAGAACAGGGAAAAATGAAGAGGGAGAGGGGAAAAAATAAAGAAGAAAAGGAAATTAAATCCTTCAGCCAGTTGTAAGTGCAGCTGAAAAACTGACCATCACTCTCAGCCTGCAGTACAGACCGGGGAAAGTTTTATGTCACAAGGGTACACACATCCCATGTTCTTCTGAAAAAAAGATATTAAGAGCAGCCAGAAAGCAACTCCATGTGGTATAAGCTGCATATCAGGGTGTCTTCGTCTCATTAAAACTATGGTTCATTTAGTGGTGATTCTCCTTGCCCTACTGAACAGCTAATAGATATGCTAAGGTCTACTCAAAATGCAGGCTACACCTGCTAGTCTCAACTGGGGTGAGGGTATAGAAGCAGGAATTCTACCAGGTAATTAGAAGCCATTCAGCAGAAGTTCCAGAAACAACTTTAGCCAAAACCCTCGAAGTACATTATGAAGCATACAGTACATATAAGATATTTTAAGTTTTTCTTTTTTATGTTTCTTCTTTATATTCAGATTTTGTCCCCCAGCTTTCTATCACTCAGAATTTACTGTGGAATAGCAAAATCGTGAAGGAAATTCAAACTACTTTATCTACACAGAAAAGAAATCCTTTGGCACTACAAGCACTCCACTGACTGAGTCAAGCTGAGCCCACGTGTTGCTCATGAAGCCTTATCTTACAAGTAACCAATGGGACTACTTCCGAGCAGCTCCTTCAGGAACTGGGTATGAAAAGTAGCTGCACTGAATTAATGCAAAGCCACATAAAGTTTTGTCTTTGACATTGAAAATTCAGCAACTACCAGTCTGTCATGATAATTCTATTGAACACAGTCAGCACTTTGAAACTCACACAAATTACAGCTATTTCCAGGGGAAATAATTTTAGATAAGATGCTTGCATGTGCTGGTTTATCCACCTGGATTGTATCTGAATTTTAGCAAGACATGATTCTACTTTCCAGTAAAAAGAACGGAGTCTTACTAATTTAGACATCAAAATATCAGTATAATGTATAACCTAAAGCAAAAATTTCATTACATTGCACACAGACACCTACCTGTGTTTACACAACCTCTGCAAAAACATTCAGCCCTTTTCCCTTTAACCCACCGATCAGTACAACGCTATCCTATCTTCTTGCCAATTGAGTCTAAGGAAACAGTACTAAGCTGGGGGGAAGCAGTTATCTTAGTTCATGCAGAACACTTTTTCTACAAAACATAGCTGGTGTCATGGCTGTGATGCTTAGAATCATTTGCAGTACCTGAAGCTTTTGAGTCCTGAAAAGCTATGATATGTCTAAAGATTCTTCAACATGTTAAAAAGCAATACAGAAAAATAAAAAACTTAGGTGAAATCCAGAACTCCTTTTAAAGACTCTCAGGTTAAAGAGGTCATCTCAATCATGTTGCTCCTACTAGCAAGCACTAGCAAGTTACACATTATACTTTGAGGTGATACTGTGATTTTGGCTGTATTGCCTAAGAACTAGAACAGTTAACTCACTTCTTGACCAAACTGCCTCAAAAAAGCATAGTATTACTGTCTTGTTTTCCTTCTTCCAACAGAGGATGTGTAAAAACAGTAGAATGTTTCTCAACTAAGGTTTATGCTTCTCACTTATAGGGTTAACTTTCTGAAATGTTATGAGGAAAAGAAATCTACTATTGTAGCTGCCCATTGCTAAACTGTCACTTGGATTAACCATCAGTACTGGACTGAAAAGGGTTATTTTGAAATATACTAGTAATTCTCCTAAGCAAGTCTGATATGTAAGTTGAAACAATTGTTGAGGTGTACACTCAACCTTTCCTGAAATTCAGAAAGTTTGAAACCCCCCCAAATCTGGTATGTATAAAAAAGAAAAGATAAATTAAGGCAGTCAATATCATCAGGAAATCTTGGAGGTCTAGTTCTGGTTTACAATCAAGAATCCCTTTCTGAAAAATCAAGTGCCTAAAATGCTGCTCCTGACACCGCCAAGTTATTTTACTGTACTAAAAGGAATTGCACCTGAGGAGAAAGGCTTTGCTACTGTGAGTTCATCCCAAGAAAAACAATGAAAATGATATTACAGAGCTCAAATAATGACTGTCAAGTACAGCACATGTATGACCATGTCCTGCTCTCTGTAACCATTCAGAAAACTCTGATGAAGTCAACTCACAGGACACCAAGAAGAGCAGGGCCCAGAGGGTGCAGGCCAGGTGGTGTTTTCAGATACATTAGTGCACAGAAAACAGTGATGCAAAACTCTCCCTAACCAGGCCACATGAAGCAGCACCAACTTCTCTTCCAACTTGGCCATCTCAGCTACTGGAAGCTGTTTCCATATATTTTATTTCTGTTAGCAGTGACAAAACTAATTTAAATTAACATCAAGAAGCTATCATATTCCACTCTACTGTAGAGGGTCAGCCTGACATTTACATAAAAATCTAATGGAGGAAAATGCCTTCGTTTAAATTAGTAACAAATGGTGATTTTGCATATTTTGAGGACTGGTTATAAAATTGCAGAAAAGTCTTTACAGAATTATTAAAGCCATCCAGAAAAGGCCCTCTTTACATGTAGCCACTGAGTCATTTAGACTGCAAAGCAACAGATGTGAACTTGAAAAGTGGTTCTACAGGGCTATCTGTCTAATTCCCCGAACCCAGTACTTTGCACATTATCAGAGAGGAGACAGTCACACAGTTCAAGTGGATTTTGCTGGGAAAAACAAAACAACCCCCCAAAACCTTCTTTTCTACTTTCTCTCTGGCTCAATTAGTGAAGTTTGTCAAGGTCTGTTTAACAGCCTTTCTTCCCACTCCACTCGCAGCACTGAATGAGGCTGATATTCTACAATTCTTTCCTGCTCTGAAGTAAATTAGACAATTACTTTTCCACCTAATCTCATGTACACCTTTACAAGAAATTAGCCTTTTTTGCATGATTCTCAGACACAAAACTTCCCATGTCCTCCATTTATTGACGTACTGAGAAGAATTAGAGACTTTTCTTTCAGTTCACCTATTTAGCTAATGTTTTCTCTATCACTAGTAATTCAGCTGTCCTCTTTTTCCTTTTTTTAACTAACCTTCAGTCTTTCTCCTCTTTCTTTGCATATTTCTTAAATGATATAGGTATTCACAGAACATCTCACATTTTTGACAATAGCCTTGGCACCTCTCCGTTCAGGAGCAATCAAAGCCTCTGCTTTGATGCCGTATTGTTACTTCTGCCTTACCTCATTTTGTTGTTCTCCTTTAAAAAAAGCACAAAATTTGGAAGGAATAAAAAAAAAGTCTAAAGAGGAAAGGGCAATTCCAGGGCTCTGACTGAAGGAGTATTATGCACAGGATGGCTACTGGAACAAGGGCTCTATGCCGCTGCCCACTGAACACAGCATCAGCAAGTGTTACACAAGGAATATCATGGAGCAGTTGTGTTGAGTAGCTACAGCCAACTCAAATATAAGTTGTCACCTATTTTCTGCCAAAAAAGCAGCAAAGGAATACCTAGGGAAATAATTAAATTGTACACCTTTAATCTGTTCCTACTACTATTAATCCCTTACAAGAATTAAAACAGGAAAAGAAGGAATGTCAGATCAGATTGTTTCTGGCAAGGCCCTTAGGGGTTTCTCACTGCTCTCCTGAGTCCCTCTGCACCTTATACACTGCTTGAATCCTCTGCTCTGTTGCCTTGCATTCATTAAACACACAAGGTCCATAGTGGAGGTAAGAAGAACATTTTCTAAACCTTGAGAATTACTATTCTTGCAAACTTTAATATGATAGATTATGCTACAGATATACTTTCTTATCTGTAACTGTCAGGTAATACCACTAAATATTAAAACTGCTTGGAAAACAAAAAGGACCTTCACACTGACAGTTCCATAGCTCACTTGGTATGTGTTCATTACATCTGAGAATGCAAAGTGTTCAAAGCAATTTATCAGTTTTAATAGATTTAACTGATACCTGGGCTTGTAAATTAAATGGCATTCACCAAAAGGAAACCATGCAAGCTTATTAGAATACAACAAAATTATAAGTAGAAAGAATTTTAAGATCTTGCCCAAACAACGGGATAATTTATTACTTTGTCACCATGAGAAAGCCAAAGGGGGGGGGGGGGGGACCAAGATGACTTTTAATTGTTTTGGTGTATTACCTCATATCACATTGCTGTTCTGCATCAACCTTGTCTCTGCATAGTCAGATTCAGTGATTACTGCATCCTTGAAACATTTTTTTTTGCATAAGTTTTCATCATAGTGATGAGCTATAAAGCTATTGAAAACAAATCCACCAAGGCAATAACATTTGCAAGTGAGCAACAGTATAAAATTCCGGGGCATCGCTTATACTGGCTATTGCATTCCAGTATGTAAAAAAATCCAGCTATTCCAAAAGAAGTCTCTCAGTCAGGAGCCCGTTTTGTACTCAGATGCAAGTAGCACCTGAACCCAAGGATTCCCAACCCCAAACACAGAGGCATGTAGAGCAGCAGACTCCTAGGGCCTGCCCAACCCCACTGTGCATCACAACATGGGGTGGGGAGGGTGAAAGAAAAGACAGGGACAAAACAAGAAAAAAGCCACAAGAAATGTATTTGCCTGACTGTATTTGTCATTTCTTTGCTGCTCAGAGACAACTGCTAAGATCCTCCTAGAAGAATTAAAAAGTTTGATGTGGATGACAATGGTTTGACAGAACAGAAAGGTGGGGTGGTGGGAAGAAAAGGATGTGCCTGGTTCAAAGCAGACTTACTCTACAAGTCAAGCCTAGGCAAGCTAGTGTAGATCAGAGCAGATGCACAGAATTCATATGACTGACCTCTTTCTCTGCATCTGCTAGAAATGCAAAAATAGAAGTTAATTACTGCACTGCTCCACCTCATACCTACACAGCATTGAACGCGTGAAAAAGATCTTGCTTCTCTGTTATAAACCACTAAACTGTCATAGGATACTGCTTTCTAGTGACAGAATCACATGCCAAATTCTCATCTATCTGATCTCAAAGAAAACTTTCAGCAGAAAGGAAGAAAAAAAAAAAGTTTGTGCCTCAGAATTTATTTAGAGTGATCCTTTTACCTTAAATGCTAATGCTAGTTAGAGTCAAACACCACAGTCCTAACTGATACATTCATTTATTAGCTGCAAACATAAACCATAAACTGACTCAAGTCACTATGGTGTCTGTCCAGTTAATGCTGAGACAGCACCTTTTATGCCTGGCTTCTCACCTGCTCACAGGTTATGCTTTATTCCATGGATTCAACAGAACAATTTGACAGGACACTGGTACAGTTCGGGCAGTGTACCGATTCGCCAGCATTTTGCTGATAATTCTGTGAGCAGGAATTAAGATTTCTTCTCTTCAGAGGTTTAGCACTGTTCCCTAGGCTGACCTTATAATTTCATTTGAGATTATTAAATTTATCTTCATTTGCCAGAAAGAAAGAAAAACAGCATGAACCAAATTAACCCCGATGTAAAGAAGCTACCTAGACATAAAAGAGCTCAGGAAGCTTTTGCTCAAGACAAGACAAAAACTGACCAGGATTTTACACAAGCAGAAACACAAAAGCACATTCTCAGTGACACGTCACCTCTGCTCCAAAGAAAGACAGTTTAAGAGGGAGGATGGAAGAGCTGGACTGAAAGAACATTTCAGAAGGAGGATGGCTCTGCCGTCTGCTCAAGCTTCCTGCTACTGCATTCATCTGTTAGCCTAATTATAGGCTATCATGAAAGTCTGGAACTGTCTTGGAGTAACTCAAGTTCATGCTGAATATCAGAATTAATTCACTGAGCAGCCTCAAAACAGAAGATTGTATCAGCGCTCCAAGACTCACGCTGATTGCCTGCAGGTTTCCGTAGAGAATACATGCTGTTGATTTTCACCATCAGAACCCTGCAGCCTGGATACAGGAGAAATATGCAGAAATACCACAGTGCTGCCATACCGAGTAGTGGCGTAGAATCATTTTGCTTGGAAAACACCTTTAAGACCATGCAGGCCAGTTTCTATAGGTCCACAAAGTCTGAGCACACCCTTCCTCTAAGGTGTGAAATATTTCTGGCCAGACATACAAATAGTATTCCATCAGTCTTGCAGCCCAGTCCCTTTGCCTATCGGCCAAAAAACACCCACCCCCCATCCCCTGCAATGAAATCACCCTAGTTCGTCAAGATGCATGCTAGGGGTAAAGGCTAGACTTCTATTACTGTTTAGTTTTCAGGTAGCAACCAAACCAGATCTGATGTAACTGTTTTTCAGCTGTGCCTATATGCTATTTAAATACCTCGGAGTATGGTCACTAGTAGATGAACCTGACTCTTCCCAGAGTGCAGCAGCAATACCACCCCCCACCCCAATCTGGGCAACCACATCCCACAAGGAGACATGGCAGGTCAAAACAAGAATAACCATGACAGGCTGAAATGTGACCTCAATTACAGTTCCATAAATTCACATGGCAGTGGAGTTATTTTTAGTTTGCCTTAGCTGATCAGCATTAGTCCTTCCATAGCTCACCAGCATATTGGCAACCCTACTGGGAGTTAAAATAAACAACAAACAAAAAGCAAGGGATAAAGCACAAGCATCTTACCACAATCTGAACTACAGCAGCTTGTGATTTTGTTCAGTTCAGTTGCTGTACATTAAAAATATGCTACCAACATCACCATCACTGTCTTGAACCATACCGATACCAAACTGGTTTTGATTTCTGTTATTAAAAAAAGCATTTAAAAGAATCTTCGATCACTTCCTACAGACTTCTATTTTTTGGGTATCAGATTGATTACTTTGCAGTTCACCTGGTTTTGTGGATAGTCTGCATACCTGGGTGTAAGATTTGCATTTTTAATTTAACATAATGATTTAATTGATGGTCCTGGTTTTGTTGCTTTGCTTAAGAAATAAAATACAATAAATTTAGATACAAAGTCACAACAATCCCCAAAACAAGGTGCAGGGTATTATGGTGAACCCACAGCATACATTTTGGACCTTATGTCATTGATCAATGATCACATTCCTTGAGAATCAAGGCATCTGCCTAATTATAATATTCTAATGAACATGGAGCACTTTCAGATTCAAATACATCATTTTAAAGTTTCAGTCCTGTTCAGAGCGCTGTTACTGCAAGTTCTACAAGTTTGAGTCACACAGCCACATTTTCCAAGAGGTGGGCTTAAAAAAAAAAAAATACCCTTAATGTAACAAGTATAAAATACTAAATGAGTAAGTTAAAAGTAAAGTATCTGTTAATTACATTAAATTCTCTAAATTATCTGAATCTTCCAAGTGCATAATGAGTATGGTAATAATGAGTCTATGAAGGGTCTTGCTGCAAGTGAAGGAGACTGCTAAAAAGTCCTGAATAAATACATGGATTTCTCCCCAACACAGATGCTGTCCCCCTAAACCAGCAGGCAGTTGGCTCATAGCTGTGCCAACACAAATCACTATTAAGTACTCATTTTGAGTGAAAACACTGAAAAATAACTACAAATAATCTTTGGCACTTATCAAAACTAACATCTGACTCTTAATTGGTGATAGATGCATTCAGGTAGTGTCATGTTATCTACTACTGACCCTATCCCAGGAAGATCTATTATTAAAAATACAAATGGCATGCTAAGCAGAATCAATAAAACACACATTTAAAACAAATCTGCTTCTATTTAGTGTTTTTAAATAAAGTTCCTCTTGTTTAATATTTCCTTAGAACAAAGACATCAAGACAGAAAAAATATAATGTAAACATACCTGATACTTCTTGAGCTTTCACCTTCAGACCTGTAAAGTAATACACAAATACTTAGGTCATGACTTACAGAATCTATAAGTCAGATAGGCTAAAAATGGTAGAACATCCCATGAATTCTCTCCCTTTGCATTTCAGTTCGTTTTTATAACACACATTGTACCTTCCCTACTAATGCTTGTAACTTTTTTTTAAAAACTTTTTCCCACTCTTTAGCTGAAAAGGTCATAAGCAAACATGTTTAGGAATCTAATCCCCAGGTTTATTAGGCAGTACTTAGAGAGGGCTACAGTTTACATATAAAAGTAATCCAAAATATTTTAAACCCCACACTTGTCTGAATTTCATTAATGTGCAAAAATGAGGGATAAGAAAATTCTGATGTCTAGAGCAACATGAAACAACTTCTGCCTGGCAAGAAGAATGCTGTAAGTAGCTGTACTGAACAACCCCTCAGTCTGAACACCCAGCAGATGTGAGAACTCATATGGGTGGCTGTAGAGCTTGGCTGTGGTCTAAAAAATGCTCTTCTGAAATTTTTGTATTTGCCTTTTTACTCGAGATGATGAAGAATCATCACTGCCCTTCATTTAAGAAAGAATTACAATTTTGATTTAACAGCATCTCACATCACTATCAAAACTTACTGTAGCATTGTATGTGTACCCAACTCAGTATCCACCTGTACAAAGGACACTCTCAAGCTCTTATAGAGCTCTGAGAATCTGGGTGTTACCAACATCATTAATAGGTAGTAAAATAAATCTAGTGACAACAGATAAAGAGATTTTATAAAACAACATGGAATGGAAAAACCATCCCCTAAATTCACACACAAAAGAGCTCTTTAATATTAAAGAGAAAATGCTTTGTTGGTTCTTCATTAACGAAGAGAGGATATAACATCAAATCAGCCAGATATCCATCTGCATATCCAGCTTTCAACACATCCAGGACATACCAGAGCAGAAGTCAGGAAAGGACTGGCCCAGGGAGATGTTCTAGGGTCAGGCTGCAGCTTTGGGAATTCAGAGCTGACAGGGTGTTCATTCCTAAGTCTCTTTTACTTCCCTTCTCTTTTTTTAAAGCCTGACTGGTCACTTCAAGTTACATTTTCAGAAACACATCCATAATTCTGATAGAAAATATGTAGCTTGAGAGCAGCTTTTTCTGCATCATAACCTTATCCCTCAACATTATGTGAGCACAAGGGAAGGAGGAGAAATGAACTCACCTATGCATCCCCAGGAGTAATGAAAAAAATAATGAATAAAGTGTTTAACTGACACCTTCCCACACTCAGTTTTCGGCAAATTATGTCTTGCAGAACATACGACTTCAATTGAAAAAGATGTACATGTAATTGCTTGTACGATCACATTTTCAAACATAGCTGAGACAACTGGATTTTTAACACCTTAATTTTCTGCCTTTCCCTATGACTAGAATAATGAAATCATCTGAACCCTCCAAACAGTGAAGGGGTGTCTGTGTCAGCAAATCATTCTGGAGTCAGTAGAAGCAGCAACCAGCCATACTAGACCACCTTCCTATCAACTCACTAGTCCTCTCACTAAAAGCCAAGTAGTGTTTTAAGTTAGGGAAGGAAAACTGTGTAGAGACTGGGCCTCTGCAAGGCATTCTCTGCTGGGCTCTACCCTCTGCACCAAGGCTAAAACCACCTGCTCTCCCAAGCTGAACACCTTCCAACCCTGCACAGCTAACAGCAAGGGAAGATGGACCACCACCAATTCTTTATTTTTAGGATCCCGAAAAGTAAAAAAATTTGCAACTGCTAAATCTGCATTTTCAAGGCTAAGTTTTACTCAAGTAAATTCCAAATAATTATTCAGAGATGGTCAGTTTTACATAGGGAACGAATAAATGTTTTGCAGGGCTGAATGAACACACTGCTGAAAAAAAAACAAACACCATTAGCAGTCTGAAATAATGCATCAGATTTTCATTAAGAATTCTTCAAAAGCCATTCTCCTAAACCCATGCTGGCTGGGCCTGAGCCCCTGGCTGTCTTGTATGTGCCGACTGATTTCCAATATTTAATTTTGAGGGGAACTAAATATGAACCCACACATCTCACTAAAGTACAAGATTGTCTTCTCCCTGACCCCAGGAACGTCATTCTCATTAGGAAATGCAGCAAAACACATCCTCTTTAAGATTGCTACAGTCGATAGAAGCAGAAATTACTTTGCTAATAGCAGTACTTACTGTAATTCTATTGCAGAGGCCAGGAAGAATCGGTACCATCATAACAAACCTTAAACCAAAGGCCAAATACAAAGAAAAACAAAAACCCCAGTACTTAAGACTCACAAGAGACTGAAAGCCAAAGGGACTATTAAAATCCTGAATGAAGTATTACAATCACCCTCACCTGTCAGGCTGTATCTGTGAAAACTGGAGACTTCAGAAAACAGTCACAGAATGGTTTGGGTTGGAGGTACCTTAAAAATCATCTTGTTCCAGTCCCCCTGCCAGGGGAACAGACACCTCTAGATCCACTAGACCAGGTGGCTCAAAGCTTGAATGCATCCAGTGATGGAGCATCCACAGCTTCCCTGGGGAAGCTGTACCAGTGTCTCACCACCCTCGGAGTAAAAAGCTTCTTCCTAATTTCTAATCCAAATCTCATCGTAGGATGAGTCATCGTTCCTCAACCTATCGCTACAAGCCCTGTAGGAAGTCCCTCCCCAGATTCCTTGTAGGCTCTGTTCAGGTAAGTCCACAATAAGGTCTTCTCAGAGCCTTGTCTACTCCAGGCAGATGAACCCCAACTCACACAGCTGTCCTCAGTAAAGGAGATGCTCCAGCCCCCTAATCATCTTCATGGCCTCCTCTGGATTCACTCCAGCAGGTCCATGTCTTTCTTGTGTTGGAGGCCTCAGAGCCAAACCCAGTACTCCAGGTACATCTCCATTCATGTTACCAAAATGACTTATTTTTCTTTGCAAATCCAAGAGACAATCACAACCATCCTCCTATAAATAAATGAACCAGCAAAATGACAAAGCATCTTGGCTTTCAATTGAGTTGGTTGGCAATTTTTCAATAAAGCATTCTTGGTGGAGAGTTGACAGCTCATAAAAAGCAAAAGCCATTTAGAGGGATATCACAATTTTGAAGAACTCTGAGTAAAGCACAAGACAGAAAAGCCACTCAAGTTGGGAATGTGAGACATTCCTATTCCCAATCAGCAATTCTCTTGTTTGTTTAGGTGAGAGAAGGGTCTTAAAGCACAGAAGCAACACAGCTTTAGCAGCAGAGCTCACTCAATGGCTTTTCCTCACTCAGAAGACTTTAGCAAGTCTCTGGTTCACCCCATCAGGAAATGTTCAATTCTCTCCATTATTCCCGCCTCCTAAAATCATAATAAACAAGCTGAGTCTTATGTCATCTGATTTGCTGTTTACATTTAGAGCTATACTTAGAAGTGAAAGAGCACAAAGTAAAGCTGCTTCCAAAAGCAGCTTTGGGACCAGCTTTCTGTCTGACTCATGAAAGTAATCATTTTCAAAATTAAATATTGTTCATCACCATTACAGCATATTAGAGAGCCTGATGCACACAAGTATCCCTGCAATAACTTCAAGCTTATCAGATACTTGATTTGGGCAATAAGTAGAGTTATGTCAATGTTCTATTAAAACATTACTATATGGGAAGTAGAAACAACAGTTTTAAAACTGTTTGTCCAAAACTCATGTTCGGGATGCAAAATTTTGCTTTAGATGTTGGGGTAGAGAAACAGCCAAAAGCAGAACTGAAATCTTACTGTGAAAATCTTCAAGTGAACAGGACTTTTAGTTTCACAGCCCCATATCCATATCCCACCCCCCACCCCTGGGGTTGCGAGCCAAGTAATACCTCCTCACTTATTTAGAGATACCACTACCACCAGAATACAAAGAACTGGGTAAAAGCCAAGGTTTCTAACAGCATGTTCCAACTTCCATGCTAAATAATCATACTCCATCTGAAAATCATCATCTTGCAAGGCACAAGAACTAATTTTCTTTCAGAAGCTGTACTACAGCTACAAGAATACTGTAGCCACATATTAAAGAACATTCTAATTTCCTTTTTTCACAAGAGGAAAAGATTGAACCATCTCTTTACAGAGCAATACTAAAATCAATGCATTTGATTAAGCCTTGCTTTGAGCACAGAACTTGACTCAAGAAAGAAAGCTACACCTGTCACAGGTTGTCCTTTTGTAGTGTATTAGTCTTTCAGCATTTGTAATGCAGATGAAGGGATCACCTTCAAGGAAAAAAGCTTCAGGGAGAATTCATTAATGGCTGCATAAACGATGCTATTTCTATCACGAGTAGGCTCCAGTAAAAAGTTTCTATGAGTGTGTTGTTCTGAGCAGCAATTCAAAACAAGGTCAATGTTGCCAGGAAACTTTCAGCCCCATTTCAAGGCTATTACAGCTTTCTAAGATTTTTATTTCAGACTACCATGTCTGAACAATGTACTCCTATGGATCACAACAGATGTGCAACACCCTGTTAAGCAAAGGAACAGTTTTACTCCAGGATTCTGTAAAGAATGTCCTTGCTTGCTGCACATTCAGTTGTTTCAGGTATCTAAAGCCTCATGGCACTCAGACATGAACACGTGCTCTCGTGCCCTTGCCACACTGCTGAGCGGGTCTAGATCAGCATCAGTGCGTTGCCAGTGACATACAAAGTGGTATGTCCTGTAACACAGACATACGAAATGAAGATTTTTTCTTTTCAAAAAATGGTCTACTTTGGATATTATAAAAAATCTCCTGGGTTAAAGACTCTTGAAGTGATAAAATATTAAGTGTAGTAAGACCTGTCCAGTCAGTAGCAATTTATCAAGGAAATTTTCAGGATGAGAGACCTTTTAGGAGGATTCTGTTACTATGCATAACCAAATGATGGAATGAGCACTCACTGCAAAAAACATGCTCTTGGGCCTGCCCATCAATTACAGAAGTATGATTACTGCAGAACATTTTGATTTAATACAGAGATTAAAAAAAACTATCCTGCACAGTAGGAAAGCTGCTGTTGTCATGGATTATCTGAGAAGAGTGGTACCTTAATAACCTTCTTGTTCTTTTCCAAATAATATGAGGAAATCTAATGGCCACCTCAAATATGGCACCTTCCATTTGATTCAGCACCCCACTCAACAGGATCTCCCAACAGCTTTCTATGGAACATTTTCTTTCACAAGGTTACATCTGATCAGCCACAAGTGACTCACATTAGAGTAAGATGCTGCTAGCAACAGGCAATCTTTGGAAAGAGAGGTGTGAAATCAGAGTAAAGGTAAGCTCAAAGATGTCAAAAGAAAAACCAGGGCAAACCAAGTTTCCCTATTGCAATGCCAGTCAAGGTTTCTCACTTGTTCATTCTTCAGAGCTATGCTTATTAAATCAAGTAATTTGCAGACTGAAATCAGGAAAAAGCATATAGAAGATTTTCCTTGAGTAGAGGAATGATAGAGACCCACATGGGTCATGCTTTTGGTTTGGATTTGGGGGGAGTGTTTTCTTTTTTGTTCGACTGTGTTTTGGGTGTTGTGTGTCTGTGCAGTTTTGTTTCAGTTGTTTCAGGGTATTTTTTTTTTTTTTAAATTAAAACCACTAGAAGTCTTCCAATGTCACAAACCAGAACAAGTATTTACCTACCAGATTAGAAAGGTGCTAAGTCTGATTTTAGTGAACATAAAGCATTTGACATAGCAAGATCCAGCAACTTTAAGGATTGGCATACAACAAAGAGGCTTCAAACCTGGCACCACATCTTTGCCTGCTGTCTTCACCTCCCAAATAGTGACTAGACATACTGCCAGGGGGATTTCTTAATACAAGATGACTGAAGTTGTTATAGCATCTCCATATCCATCTCTTCCACCCTGAAGCCTGTAGGAATCGAACAGGATAATGGTAGCTACCACCAGCCAAAAAATAACACTAAAAATAAATCTGCAATACCATTGTGAGTAGCAACACTCTGAATCCACTGAACACACCAGCAAAACTCCAGTGGCTTCTGGTGAAGTGTTTCCTCTCCACTCCTGTCTAGCACTGATCTCACCTCAGCAGAAAGCCAGTACCAGCTCCAACGCTTCATCCCAGAGAAGGTGCCATTCAGCTAGAGGTTCAGAACTGCCCACCTTCCTGGTACCTCTCTCATCCATACTTGCTTCATACCAGTTTTGCTTGGATCCAGCAGTTGACTCAGAAAGAAACCATGGAGCAATTGGCTCACAAAGCTCTCCTGCCTGCTGCCAGACTACACATGTAACATTAGTCCATGAATGCATGGGAGAAGAGACAGCAAAATCTGCTGCAAATATTGCAAACGCACAGCAGCTAGCTAATATCACAGCCGCTTCAGAGCCACAGAAGTGATGGGCCCAGTATCTGCTGTGATAGTTTTATTGCATACATTTAGAAATACAACACCATCTCTATGGCAGCAGGTTCCTACTCTGCAGGATCCCTCACTTCAGAAGAGCTTTGGCTATTATAGCAACTCCTTGAAGTGCACAAAGCTTACAGGGAGGGAAAGGGGAGAGTTGTACCTCTTACAATGAGGAACTACATAAGGATAACCAAGCAATTCTTGTGCACTCTAACATCCCCAAGTCCACAAACCCTAACTGGTCATGCCAAAGAAGCAAACGAAATCACCAACTCAAAGCTGACTCTGACCTGCAATGGCAGAAATCAGCATTTACTCATCTCTGCCCTGCAGCCTGGGTGAAAGGAGGTACAATTCACAGAATCATCAAATGGTTTGTGTTAGAAGGGACCTTTCAAGGCCTTCTAGTCCACCCTCCCTGCACTGAGCAGGGACATTTACAACTACAGCAGGTTGCTCAGAGCCCCATCCAACTTCACCTGGAATGTTTCCAGGGACAGGGCATCAACCACATCTCTGGGCAATCTGGGCCAGGGTCTCACCACCCTCAGTGTCAAAAATGTCTTCCTTCTATATAGTCTAAATCTCCGTCTTAGTTTAAAACCTCACCCCTTGTCCTATTTTGGATTCACTTCCTGTTCACAGGAAATTATCAGCCCCTGGCCACGTCAGACCCTGGCCAGCTCATGCCCTCAGGAAGTTCAAGTGATCCTCAGCATGGATCACTATTACCTCAATCTGTTTGGACAAGGGCTGTAATTAAGAAACTACCCCAGTCCAGACCACCAAGTCAGTTCAAAAGATAGCATGGTGTCAATGTTTATGAGATTCCTTCATTTATTTATTTATTTTCCAATTACAGGAAGACTGAGAGCTGCAAGGCTTCCCCTTAAGCATTTTATGTAGTCTGTACAATTGCTGCCTGAAATCCTTCAGACTAATAATGCTAACCCATTAACAAGCATGGCTAGGAAATCCTTTTAATTGAAAATAAAATGGATGATGGAACAAAAGTGCACCACAGTGAAATGCAAGTCATTTGCAGAGTGGGTAGGTTTGAAGTCTGGCTCCCTCCCCTTTTTAATAGTCGTATTACAGCCTACAAGGCAGGAAACACTCCCTGGTATGCTGTACTGGGACCAGCAGTTGCTTAGGTTCTCCTCCAGTTTTTCCTTCTGGAAAATTAAAAACTCTATGTGTGCTTCTTTCCAATGCAGCCAGTGAAAACCATCACCATGGAACCCTCCTGAAAAGGCACATCATGGCCAGGTTCCACAAGTCTGAGGAAAAACCTTTCCCCCAAGGCAGAGGATGCTCTTACCTGAAGGATGAGCGCAAGAGATCCAGAGACATGTGCAATCTTGCAGCATTTAACATATAAGTTTCATTGTATAAAACCAAAAATTAAAATGAGTACACTTCTTACATATTCTGCAGCAAACACTATAAACTGAAGTCAGATTAGTTGTTTCACTTTTCTATTCTTGCTTTTAACCAAAACTCAAAACTTGGTAGAAGCAATTTTCCGAAATACCCAGTTTCTGTTAGCAGAAATCTAGATTTTGCACCATATCATCCGTACTATTATAAACAAGCTGCTTCTAGTGACAATGAGTTTTCCTCTTGCTCCACATCAGGCACAAATCTGAAATTGCTCTGTTCTAGCAGGTGAATAGTGCAGAACTGACTTTTAATTACTAAATATCAAGTTATATGGACTTTAAATTATACCAGTCCAGTACTCATAGCAGGATCATTTATTCCGTTACAGAAGAAAACCAAAACAGATGTATCAGTAAAAGCTGACATCCCCATATTATTTCATGGAACTATAGCTCTGATGTTTGTAAATGCATTTATATTGGTAC
Organism: Chloroceryle amazona; assembly: GCA_027560015.1. Lineage (NCBI taxonomy): Eukaryota > Metazoa > Chordata > Aves > Coraciiformes > Cerylidae > Chloroceryle > Chloroceryle amazona. The sequence continues at coordinate 45,385 of JANHFX010002217.1, forward strand.
TTTAAGTAGATGCACTTTATATTTTACTCATTATATTCTTACTAGATGTACAGTTTTGTATTGTCTCTGGCAAGTGAGCAGCTTTTTTCCAACACAGGGCATCAGTTTCTTCTATTATTACAGTGCTTCTAATATCAAAGTGAGGAGACATCTCATCACCGTAATTAAACCAAATCCATCACAGGATGCACACAAGTTTCTTGGAATTCCACAGGAGTTATAATGGTACTAACCTCACAATAAAGGCTCAGAACTCCTGGGTCTCTAAGACATAGAAAAAAAAAGTATTCTTTGATAGTATTACCTGTTTTAAATATTGGTTTCATGTTATGTTGGATGTATTGAAAGCTTTCCATTTCATTACTCTTAATGCTTCACACATTTCAGTTCACTGGGCACCACTCCACTGCTCATACACTCTGTATCAACAACAAAGGCTATAAATACAATCTGACTGCAGAAAAGCAGGAAGAGTTTACATGATTTCCCATTACCAAAAGTGAAAAAGGAGTTTCAGTTTAAGTCCCAAACAGTATAAGCCTTAAAACTCATAACTACATACAAATTAAATTTGGGCTGGTACTGAGACTGATGGAGCTCAGCACAGATCATGCATGATGAAAGTACAGCACATCCCACATGAAATGGCATCATGAAGGTAATACAAGGGTAAACACATGAATCACCAGCTGCAGGATCCAAGGGAAGTTACATAAGAAGCATTTTCAGGCATCATTTTGAAAGAAAAAATAAAATATTACAGTAGGTGCCCAGTTCCCATTGTATACCATAGCAACAAAGTAGGTAATTGCCAGTTAGGCTGCTGGAATGGTTCCTCTGTGACCAACCCAGGGCATTTAACTTGTAAACAGAGAATTACCAGGTTATGGCAATTCCCCCCAGGTACACTGATAGAAACAGTGCAATTAATTCTACTGTGCTAGGGAGGAAGGGGGATAAGGAGAAAGAGTTCTGTAGCAAAGCATAACCTACAGCTGACTGCTTAAAAAGGAGCTATTTGATAAGTTTACCAAATTGACTGGATATTAGACCTAAATCTACCAATTAACAACGCTCACTGAAACAGTAAATTTTACAAAGAACACCACTAACAACATTCTAGTCCCCTATTTTCTCCAACTCCTGTTAAAGAAAGCAAGTTTTTAGCTGTCTTAAGTGAGAGATGTCATCACAGATGGCCCTGGTTTTATCCAGATCAGCTACCTGCAGTCTTCCAATGTCTGCCTGCGTGCACTCATACTTGTGGAGAAGACCTCCATCCTAAGCAGCATCCTTCCACTCCAACTCTTGGAATGCCTTGCTCACATGACAGTGACTGCCAAAGCCTCTTTAAACCTTACAAAGACCTTACACACACAGAGACGCTTGCTAGTAACCATGTTTAAGTAAATAAAAGCAATTGTACATGGACACAAACATTGAAAATAGCAACTTCCTTCAATGTAACTTTTTGTTTTTAAAGCTAAGCTGTTCAACCCAAGCAGATGTCTCAACACCTGAGAAGCAGCAACTATTTATCTCCTGTGATAAATCCCAAGGAAGTGCAGCTACTGGCATATGGTCTCCATAAAGAGCTCGCTATATATATTCCTGGACTGTCTACAACCGCTACTGTCCAAGAAATGTCTACTCCAAACTCTCAGCAATCTCTCATGAGAGATTTGTAAAAATATCAGCTTGGTTTCATTGTCCAGCTATCACTCTATTCCACATGGTACCGAGCTTCTGGCTAGCTACCAGCTGGGCTGAGAGTATCCTCACCACACTCAAATTGTTCACTTGGAATGCATTTTTTAGTAACCTAGGTTCTCTTTTTCCTTAATGTCTGAAAGTAGTGTGAAGCAATGGACAGGATACAAAGCCCCACATGTTTTCACAACAAGCAGCCCCTCCCCAGTCTCTGCTGTATGCCTTCCATCAAGGTTATAGATGCCATCTGTCTGCTCAGCAAGAGGCAGAGGAACACGCTTCCTCCAGCACGCAAATAAAGGCCCACAGTGGGCAGATGATACATCATCCCACCACCTGGATGGCCTAGAACAGCTTTTCATACCTGAATATTTAACAAAAACAGTTAAATACACATAAAATTCAGCATACAGATGAAATTACCTCCAGGCACTTCAGCTAGCTGAACAAATAGTTATTCTCAGCACCCAATGGTTGTGTTATCCAGGGAAAAAGAAGGGAGGTGCCATCTCTTCTCCCATGAATAGAGCTGTGTGCAGACTGAAGGAGCAGTGGTCTGAACAGAAAGCAACTAAGAAATGTTTTTACCCTTCTGTCCATAGTGTTTTGCTGCCTCTCTCTGGAAGGGGAAGAAATTAAGCTGGAGGATAAGTCAAGAAGCCTGGCATATGTCACATAAGCACCACCACTTCCAGGCAGGAGTCAGTCTCCTCACAAACAGGCTCATTCCAAATTCAGTCCCTTCATGGGTACTACAGAGAAGTACAGAAAATGATCCCAGGAGTAGCAGATAGAGCCAAACAGAACACAGAGGGGTGAAAAGGTTTGAGTTTCCTATTACCATTCCTTGCAGCAGGTAGCAAAAAGAGTTTCATAAAATCAATGCCTCCAGACCAGTGCATCCCCGTGCTAAACAGGCTCTCCAGTTTCCACTTGCTTTACATGACGTCCAGCACCAATACCAATTTCGTGAGATTAAGCAATTAGAATCTGCAGTGAAGCCAATTTATGATCTAAATAACAATAGTGCCAAAGAGCCATATGGAAGGGAAATAAATATTTTGCTTTGATAAGCAGGGGGTACTCTTAAAGTCAGCATCAGAATAAAAACTTGAATCAGAAGAGAACTTAAACTATCTTAGATTTACGATCTCTCAAAAGCATTTTACTCATTTTCATCATCTCCCCCCCCTTTACTGTTCATCTGTTTGTGACTGTCAATGGCTTATTAAAAACAATACTACAAGAAAGAAATGGTGCATGTGCTTCAGTTCTGTTTGAAAAACCATCTAATTCTTACTACATTCATCATTTTACAGAAGAGCCAATTCCTGGGGTTTTTTTCCTCCCCTGCAGCTGAAATTTTTCAAACCATTTACCATTTCACCTCTGACCTGCAGGCCTGCCAGTTCCTACCACAGCTCAGGAACCAGTAGCTTCACAATCAAAGCTCATTTAGATGTTTTTTTACAGCTCACTGAATCAACTGAGATTTTATTTCTGTTAATAGCTGTGGAAGTGAGAATGCAACTTCACTGCAGAACTAATGAAAAACCGCACAGTCATTTTTTTTAATACATAACTGCACATCAGAAATCTCTAAGCAAGTTCAATAATATGGTGACCACCTTTTCCTTACGAGCAAGTGTCAGATACATTTTCCTGCAGAACTACACAGAAGAATTAAGATTTTAGGATATGGTGTTCCTCTCTATTGAGCATATCTACAAGAGGCATTAGTCTAACTTAAATTAAGAGTGATCATAAATGACAAGCCACTAGGCAGGACGATTTCCAATTGCCTTTCCATTTACAGATTAGGCCTTAAAAAGAAAGAGAAAAACCCAACACTCTTTAAAGGTGGAGTTTAACTAAGGAAAGCATCCTTTTGTATCTTACATTTAAAATAACAGTTCAGATACAAGCACGGCTTTTCAACAGTTATAGCCCTAATTATAATACTCTCTTACAGAGGCCCTTGACTCTAATGGCAGCTAAATGCTTTTCAGAACAAGAAGATATCAGTAGCAGAACAATTTTATCATCCATTTAGCCTCTAGACATGCAATTATCAGCCATAAACATTTAGGAAGTGATCAAATCAAGCTTCATCTTTCATTTGTATCAAGTATTTGTATTTTCCTTAATAAAATTATCTGTCTGCAGAGGTTTCTTGTCAAAATATATTTTAGATATACATATGGATATGTTAGAGTTAGAGCAAACAGCCAAGAAGCCTTCAACAAGAATGAGCAATTTTCTACACATGGAATTTATGTCTTTAATCCTCAGGCTTTAGAGGCCATTACATCACCAAATTTATCCTTCAAATAAGACAAGACCTCAGTATGTTTATTCTGTAAGGAGAAAGAGCAAACAATAACACTTATGGGGACATAGTTGGTGTCAGCCTTCCATCCCAGGAACTCATTCAGCCATTGATCCAACAATAATTACAAATCAAAATCCAGCATCTGAAACCTCCCTGTGCAATTTAAACCAAAGTACTTCATGGATAAAATTTTCCGTGTAAATGACACTTCAGTCTTATTTCAAAAGAAGCATCTGCAGATAAAATTCCACACACAGATTTTTAAAATCTAAGTGATGTCATCAAAATGGCAAAGTTATCTTTTAGAAAAATAAAATAGTGCTTTTCAAGCACAAACTAGATTTCACACTAAGATGCAAGACACATATTAAGGCCTTGACATAATTAACCTCTGAATTAACCCAGTCACCTCCACTGGCACTATTTAGGATGATGCCAAATATGAAGACAACCTGAAACATTTGTAGACACAAAACTTGATCCCAATGGACTCGATATGGATGTCACTGGGAAAAGACACATCACCACTCAAGGCAGGAGCTGTCTGACTTTCCAGATAATTTCTGGTAGATGTTTAAGTCCCAGACCTTCACTGCTAATTACTGACATTAACCTGCCCCTTAAGTCACCCTGATTTCAGTGGCCCATGGACAGACCTATGGCAACCTGAGTTTTGCTGCCATTGATAGAACCCTTGCCTCCAAGTAAGACTAAATTAGAAACCTGAAAAGATGAAGACAAAACCAAGGGTATATTCTATAAATCATTAGAGAGAAGGCATAAAGAATGGAATTTAAGTCTTAAACTTATCTGATCTCATCTACTGAGTTAAATCTTTGGAATCACTGTAATTTATAACTACTAAATCTCTGCATGCAGAATAAAAAAAAAAAACAAAAACAAAAAACGCCCTATTATAAGAGAGAATCCCATAGATAGGATTCTTGTCCTCTTTTTAGATGCCTGCAGGCCTCTGTTTCAATTATAACAGCTGTACTTCGAGCTAATGGTGTTCTTGCTATTAGACTCCATCTGTCCTAAAACGTGCCATGGTTATTGACAGAGCCATCCCCAGTATAAAATACCATTCCTTAGATAATCCTGACGTTACAATTTCTTGAAATTATTTTGCCACTGAAGGAGCAACAGAATTTAATTCTTATCTTCTGAAAAATTCCTTACCAGTTTTGCTGTTCTTGGGTTGTTTTTATTTTGTTTGTTTGCCTTTTTTTTTTTTTTGTGTGTGTGTTGTTTTGGGTTGGCTGGGGTTTTTTTGTGTGTGTTGTTGGGGTCTTTTGGTTGGGTTTGGTTTCTTTGTGTGTTCACTTTTTTTATGGGTTTGTTTTTTTGGGGGATGGGGTGGTGTTTGGCACATTTGTGAGTAGTTTTTTTCTTTCTTTTTTTAAAATCAGTCACCCCAAATGCAAACTTCAGTACAGTTACAATTTTCAGTGGGGATTTTAACGCCTAATCCATTCAGGTTTTAGAAGCATTACTTCAAATACTTTCACTTATCCTCCGTAAGTGTTACACAGACACTCCCCAAGAGTTCCCTGAACTATTGAGCTTTCCCCGATTTCCCCTCAATTCACTGTTTGATATTTTCAATTACCTCTTGACATTGATATGTTCTGTTTTTTTGGTTTGTTTTGTTTTGTTCTTTAGATCAAGGCACTCCCCAACAGCTCATACTGACCCAGGCACAAACAATGATTCTTTAGAGGTCTTGTTGTTGTTGAGAGTTTTTTTGTTTGGTTTTTGTTTGTTTATTGTTTTGGTTTTTTTTTTTTTGGTTGTTGTTGTTTGTTTGTTTTTGTTGTTGTTGTTGTTCTTGTTTTTAAATCCTTGCAGCATTACAAAATTAAATCACATTTTGTGTCATTGTTCTCAGTAATATATTTCAGCCCTGGTAGCATACTACCTTAAGTGAAAACACATCATGCGCAGATCCATTTGTCCAGAGCAAGAGCACAGTCACCATTCTGTACCTTTGAGGTTATTTCTTCCTGTTAAAAACCACTTTGTAACCTTTGACCTCCCCGTCATTCCCCCCAGCCAGGGCGACACCAGGGCTTCATTACACATTATCTCATCAAGTTGATGCACACGGATATAGTTCCTCTGCCCCACTACAGCTACATCAATCTAGCTCAGAGGATCCAAGCCCTGATCCTCACTAGAACTATGATGTACCCTCTTGGTCGTTCCTTTGGCACAGAGAGCAGAGGGCAGGATGGAGAAGCAAACACAGAGACAGCTGCTAGCTTGGTTAATAACTTTGCATCTTTTCTATATATCCCTTAGATATATAGAAGCCCAGTTTATATAGCAAGTAAAACTATTCCCACAGTGACATTGTATTATTTTTATTGCCAATACAATCCATCTCAGCATTTTCACATCCTAAAACCAGTATTCATTCCAGAGCTCTGCAACTCCATGACATTTAAACCTTAGTATTGCACAACAGAAGATTGCACAACATCATTTGTCCTCCTTGCTATCTTTCCTCATGTCCTTTTGCCCTTCCTTGCTGTGCTGAAATCATGTGAAGATTCTCACTGCTCCCCTACTGCCAGAACATCCAGGGACTTCTGGACTCTTAAAGTTCTCTGCAGCAAAACTTCACCATCCCTGTATTCCACCTTAAGCAACTTTCTTTCCTTTGATTTATGGAAATGAATTCATGGCCTCTGCCCTGTACTTCCAGCCCCACAGTATTGTCTTTTACAGTTCTTCGCTGCCATTTTTTAATACCTTTTTTCCTCTGCAATGAGCACTAGTAACGCAAAACATCACCTGCTGTTCACTCAGCAACCTAAAATACCGTATTTAGGTAAGAGCACATTGGTATGAAAAAGTTTCCAAAGGAAACAAAATGAAGGTGGGAGAGGAAAAAGCAGGTGTATAACCAATCTCAGCCATGTAACAGCGAGTTTTAGCCAAGTTCAAAGAGTGCTTATTTGGCTTTGTGATTTGAGTTCAAAAATATGATAATGTGGTTTTATTTGGCTGTTGTCAAGGAAGTATATTAACAAATGGATTTATTTTTAGCAGTGCTTGAGCTGCTAGCAAATTTTAAATAATGCCCAATGAGCGGCACTAGCACAAGCAAAAAAAATTAAGATAATGTTTGTCTGGCACTCAATACATTAATTGCTGAACCAGGCTTTGCCTTCTAGGTGGTCAAAATGTATAAGGATACTCGAAATGTATAAGGAATTCAATAACATCAACTTCGTAAACCAACACAAGTATATATGCAATAGGTGTAGACCTGGGGAAGAGCATCCTTTCAGATGCTTATCCATTAACAGCTCATTTTTAAAGTACTCTGGCATTATAAAAGCTGCATCATTCCACTTCTGGAAATAGCTAAGCTCAAAAGATCAAGCATTGATGGTACTCTAGTGACTTCTTTACACACATATTGAAATTTAAAATTCCTTTTCTTTTACCATAAATCAACCAACTCCATTTGAATAGTCACTTCAGTTTCTGAAATTATTTTGATGGATCACTGCTACCTGGCACAGAGTTCCCAAATCAATCTCACCTCATAAAAGGCAGCTCTTCTGGATAACAGTTCCAGAGTCCTAGTCCAGTCTGCATTTGTGGTTACCGCAGGTGGGGCATTCAGTCATTGCTGAACAGAGGCCAAGGACAGCAGAGAAGCAATACGGTAAGCACATTTGGCTTGGAAACACATCTGTACATTTGCAAGCTGGACAAAGCTGCAGCTCTACAAACAGTTGTTTGGAAAGATCTTTATAATATCAGGTCAAACTGAGTGTCACACAACTAAAATTTTTTTCAGTATAATTCCGTCTTTAAATATTAATTACCAGCTTTTAGCAAAGATTAGGCAGCCATGCATTTGTGTGGCAGCAAACGTGCCTACAGAAGCAGAGAAATGGGAAGATGGCAAGAGACAGAACATTTTTGTGTACTGCAAGTCTGTCCTGATCATTATATCGATATCCAAGTTAGGCCACTATCAAGAGGTGTAATTCCTACACAACTACAGCAATATTAGTTTTAATCTAACTAGTGTAGGAGACTAGCAGCACAGACAGTGATTCCCATGGCAACATCAGCACAAAATGTACCAGAAATGTTCTACTAAAAACACTAGGTCTTTCCTTAGGCAACCGAAGCCTTTTCTGCTGTATCTTCAATGTTACAATTATTTGAGCTGTAATGAGAAGAAAGTTAGAAGCTATGCTCATTAGTGGTGGGTTTTATTTTTTAAGATGAAACCGAAGTGCATGTTTCTTCAAAAGAATTACAAATATTCAAATACAATTAATAGCATAATAAACTCCATAATATATGAGTTAGAGGATATCTTGTTACTTCTGTACAGATCAGTGCACACCATAGATTCACACCTCATTAGGACCATCTTTGATCCTTCTAACACTTTATTTCTGGTGAGATGACTGAAGATAAGGAAGTGGTTTGTTGGATTCGATACGATTGGCCATGCACACTGCACCAAGGATACAAGCCAATATTTTCTGCAAATGTGCCTTCAACTGCAGAGATAGTTTTCCCTTCCTGCAAACAGCCCTTCAGCCTTTGTCGTAACACGCTCCCTGGGAAGGCAAAAAGGACAGAGATCCCTTCACCACAGTGTTTATTCTGCGGTTCCTCTGTGGAAGGAGATGGGCTGCAGCTGGGAGCCAGCAACCCAGTCATCCTGCCAGTGGCAAAAAAAAGCAATCCATACAATTTGTCACTGGGCTATTTTTGTTATTTTTGTTTCAGCTGTTTGCACCAAACTTCACAGGGCTGGATGTCCTATGCATTGTGATCATTTGACTATTAAGTTACATTGATTATTCCCCCCCCCACGGCGTTAGCCATGTGGTACTTTTATCCAGCCTACAATTTCAGTTTCAGTCTCCTCAGGGTGAACTGCAGTTAATATAACGTACTTGCAAATTCAGCACTAAGCTTGTCCAAAGATTATATTAATGCAAAATAACTACAGATCATCCTATTCCATACTGTTGTCACCAAAACTGCTACTTTGAATTCTAAAAGAAAACTCTGAGAAACGAGTAGTTATTACTAAAGGGACAGAGTCTTCTGAATTCAATTGCTCTGAAGATTGTCAACGGGCTAAGGTTTAGGAGACCCTCTCTTCAGTAAATTCCATTATGAAAGCTTGACCATGACAGCAGCTTTGTTACTAAACTGTATCAACCAAGACAACTTTGTTTTACTAGAGATGTTTAGCTCAGACACTGCACTATGGTAACAAATAGTAATTTCTCTACTTGTTTACATTACTACATAAATTTTCAGAATGCAACATCAGTACAGCACAGGCCCTAAACCACTGTCCTACTCATGTTAACCCCATCATTCAACGACAGCCCTGGAAGAAGTCTAATCCACCCTAAAAGTCTGAGTGAGAAAGATAAATCTTTGGCAGTAATACCAAAACTAACTCCGAAGGTAAATTCCTATAAAAAGCCTTATTTTAGTACCTCAAAATGCATTCACCTATCAATCCCAACTAATTACTTTTCCAGATCTCCCTGCAACACAACACGTATTTCACTCTGACTGGTGACACATCACAGTAAATTTGGGTGTTTTTCCAGCATGATGGAAGTCTTCCTACTTACATTAATGTTCCTGGTTAACTCCAGCAAGCTCAAAAGCTTCAGACAACAAATGAGTTTCCAGTCATTACTTGATATTTTGCCATAGCTATAAAGCCCAGGAAAGAGCTGAGAGGTGTTTAACATAAGCTTCCAGCATTCAGTCTTTCAACATGACCAATCTGATTTAGAAAATGTAATCAAGATTTGAAGACATTTAAGTAGATGATAGATACTAACTTTGATGAAAATTATTTTTTTCTACTGGCAGGCATAGCTTATATTTAGCTATCTTTGATAGCTCTGCTAGTTCAGTTTATTCTGTCCACAGAATAAACTATTCAGTCTCTCTCCCTTCACAGAAAGCAGTGCAGACTTAAGTCATGTCTAGGGGAAAGAGCAATTTCCATGCATTCACTCATTTTCACTCATTTCAACAGGACAGAAGTATTAGAAGCAAAAAGAGCAAGAATGCAACCATTAAAACCCCAACAGTTAATTTGTCCAGTTAAAACTGAATACCACAGACTTCTGAAGTGGTACCACAGACTACTACTTGTATCACTTAGTAGGGGTTGTTAGCTTTCTGGGATATTATGCATGGAAATCTTCATATGGAGTGTTGAACTTGTTCACCTTATCTCATAGTAATTAGAAGAGGGTTAAAAGGCAATTACTGGACATAAAAAAATCTCAGTTTGAGGTTCTCAGAGAATACTTAATTTACAGAGACTCTTTAAACTGCAGTATAAGACATCATTGCAGATAAACTTCATTTCTCAAATCACACACAGATAATGCAGACCAAGAGACAAGGAGGAGACTTCAGAAAGAATTTTATGCCTGAAGTAGTAATATGGTATAAAAATGTCAATGGTCCACAGACAGAGTGGGAAGATTTGTCTCCCCTTTTTAAAAATCCCTAGAAAAGCAATAGCTTAGCAGTGCTCAGTATTCTCAAGGAAGGCACAATTAACAGGATGAGTACTCCAGTAGAGATCAGAGCAGTCACACCAGTTGTCTGCACCAGCAGGTATGCAACTGCTTTAGCCTGGAGATTAAAGTAACAATGCAGGCAATTTATCTTGATCTGTCATAAATGTATTTAGAAAAATGAAGAGAACATAAGAGATAGTATGGCAAGTGAGACACTCAAGCCAGCCAACACAGGTAAAAGTATGTACAGGAAAGCTGAAGAGGTAAATGCATTTTTCTACATGGCAAATCTTTGCTTCTTACCTTACTAGTTGTGACTTACAGAAGGAAATACCTATAGAAAAGAAAAATCCCTGACTAATGTTCACAAAGTGTGGTCATTCATCAGATCATGACAGACTTTTGGAAAGTAAGATCCTCTGGAAGCACTGCTAAGCTCTGTGGTAAGATTCCTTCCCTTTGGGAAAGGGTACATCTAATCCAGAGACAGTATCAGATAGAACAAGAGGAAATGGTCTCAAGCTGCACCAGGGGAGGTTTGAACTGGACATTAAGCAAGTATTTTTCACTGAAAGGGCTGTCAGGCATTGGAACAGGCTGCCCAGGGAGGTGTTTGAGTCGCCAACCCTGGGTGTGTTTAAAAGCCATACAGATGTGGTGCTTGGGGATATGGCTTAGTGGTGGACTTAGTAGAGTATGGTTAGTGGTTGGACTCAGTGGTCTTAAAGGTCTTTTCCAACCCTGGTGATTCTATGATAATGTCAACATGCTCACAACCAAGCATTATAAAACAGGATTGGGTTTTTATTTTTCTAAATGTAACTATTAATGGAGGAAGTGACACAAATGTTGCTGTTACCTGTTTGTGAAAATTACAGGAGCACTAAAATATTTTCATTCTATGTCTCAAATGACAACAACAAGTTGAAAAGCCAAGAAAAACAGAACAAGCAAAGTCACTGCTTGCCTTGCCCTCTCTCACCGATGGAAGGCTACAGAAGCAGCAGCTCCAACACTGAAAACAAGGATGACCAGTAACTGCAGTCGAAAGCATATACAAGTTGGCCAGTAGAACATGGGATAAATTGAGGGAGCTTTACTCTTTTGCTTATTACTGCTTTCATTTGGGCAAATACTAAGGTAAGATCTTATTACAGAAAAAAATCATCAGGTCTGCACCATTCTCCAGGCTTACCAGCCTGAAATGTACAACCACCCAGCTTAGTCAGTGGGAGCAACAGAGGAGGGCACTAACAAGCATTTACTAGAACCAAGTTTTTAAAAAGGACTGATAGAGCCTTGACAAAGTGCTTACTGAGTCTGGGTTATGTTTACTAAAGCTACTTCAGATTTGCACAGAGAGATGAGAAGATTTAAATAGATCTTTATGAAAAGATACAGTCCAAATTTTAAACATCTCTATTTCAATTTATATATATTCTACTCTTCAATCCCCCCCCTTTACAAAGTTTTGCCATATAGCACTTAGAAAGCAATTCCACATCATTCCAACTCAAATTCTTCAGTTCCAAGAATCTACAGCATGATTTTTTTTTCACCCTTTCCACACTTAAGAGCATTTACAGCAAATAGAATCTGCCTAGAGGCAGATGACAAAACATGATGTATACTTTTTGTCACTTCCACCAAAAGTGAATGGAATAGTTTGAGTGCTTGTTTTCTGTGCTCTTTCTGAAAGACAGTCTTGTGATGCACACCTACAGTATTAACTTTGATGATTTATTTCCTGAAATTTAAACTATCTGCTTGTAAAAGACTAAAGTTGCTTTTGTTTGTTTCTAGTTATGTTAATTCACAGAGCTACACACAATGGCTAAGGACATATGAAGAGATAACTGCATGGTACAGCTTTTAGATCTTATGAATTACATTATTCATAGGCAAATGACTCTGTGCAATTAATCCATACCACCAGTGACAAGGCATAATTCCATTAGTCATCTATGTTAAGGTTAGTACAGGTCATTACATTGATGCTTGCTGATCATTTCTGCTTTCAATTAAATATGCATAAATGAATCTCAACATATACCAATGTCTGGTTAAATTCTACTATTCATAATAGCACTTAAATACTGCTTTCTCTTTAGGGTGAAAGCAGGAGGACTGCACACATCACAATTCGTGATGTAGTCACAATACTAGAATTCATTTTAAAGAGACAAGATACTCTATTAATTCTTGATCTTGAATACACAGTATTTCAAGGTTCATTTTTGCATTCATGCAGCAGCAATATGAACAAATGAATACCCAGATAGTCGGTTCCATCCCTCTTACACATACTCTTGTATTTATCTACTATGTGCTCTTCAGTTGCCATATTAAGAAAAACCCTACAGACTGCTCAGAGGACAAGAAAGCCACAAAATTAATGTCCTAGAGCCAGAAGAGCCTGCAGATTTCACTGAGACTGCAAGTCCAAAAGAAAGCTATGTCTGTAGGGGTGTGTGTGTAAGGGGTTAAGTCATATTTCTGCCTTTCTGATCTCCAACTAAATAAAAAGTCAAATTCTAGTTTTAGAATAAAAACATCCAATGATGCATTTTCTCCGTGAAAATTAACGCAAGGTGAATATTATCAAGGCAAAGCCAGGACAAGCTGCCTGGATCAGGACCCTGACATAAGTTCCCATCAGTTTGCACAGGCAACACAGCAAAGTTCAATCACACTTTTTCAGCTATAATTCCAAGAGATATCTGAAACCAGAACTGTTGTTTGAGGGGTTTCCAGAGATAAGTCAGTCAATAGTGCTTTTAACAGGCATACCTGGAAAAGTGAAAAGATTGAAGATACGTTGGAGGAGAACTCAAATTCCAGTGCTAAGTAACAGATGGCATTAGCAAAGACACTTGCTTAAAAATCCATCACTTAGTAAGGGAAATACTTTCAATATCCAACTCCTAACTTTCTACTCCTGAATTCTTCACCTAATTGCTACTGCAACATGTTCTAATGGAAAGATGTAAACATGGTATATTTATAATGGCAAAAATAAGGACAAAAAATATTACCTCGTTCAGCAATAACAAATCTCAAACACACAGCCATCCCAGCTGTTTCTAAGGTTCACAAGTCATAGGACACCCCATCTACATGCCTCTAGAAAGCAAACTTCCACTTCGCTGAGCCTTAATTCTTGTTTTGAATACGAAATTGAAGACCTGAAGTACTTCAGAGTTACAGCGTACCCCTTTTGAGGTCAGCACATCTAAGACTTCACACAGGAATAAAAAGAACTTGATCAAGACTGCTCTTTTGGTGAGTAAGGGTTTATGTTTTTGGAGAAGATAAAATGCCAAAGCTATTCTCCCTCTCATACATCTTTCGATTTGGACAGCAAGTCTTTACTGCAATCATTATGTGTTCTGAGACCTGGAAAATGGTATTTTCTTACTAGTGTTAGAAGTTTCAACACATGCACTTTGACCAGCTTTGCAATACCATTATCATGAGTGCAAGTGCATAAGCTCAGAAGGACCTAGAATAATCTCAGTCCTAAAACTGCTTCTCCATACCAATATATCCCAGCTGTAAAGCACACTTACTGGAGTGTTAAAAAATAGTTAGGCAGTGAATATAGTCACAATGGAAAAAATCACCACTTATAGCTCTGTAAAAAAAATCCTGAAGTTCTGGCTGGATGCTTCTCTACCCACACAAGTTCTCAGTAGCTTGGGATAAAATGTTGTCAATCCTGTGCTCCAAAAAGATGCACAAGAGAAAAAAATTACCTAATTTTACATCTGTGTCAGACTGATTTATATTTTTATCATTTATGATAGGTTAATCTGGAATATTACAGATACAAATTAATACTAGTTACAAACTGATTAAAAATAAGTTGACTGTTTAAGTCCACAATTATGGGTAGCACTTTCCTATTACCTCATTATGGAAGCACTCTAGACAGCCACAAACTCTCTCACACATCTGCTCAGAAACCTATTTACATGCTCTGGGAATTACACTGCATGAAAGCAGTGCCGATTGCTGTGAGGACAAAAGCAGTGCCTTTAAAATGTGGAAACGGGAGTTTATACACACACTTGTCTTTTCCAAAAAAGGAGCTGGAAAAAAATCTGTAGTTTTCCTTAGTTCTTTAGGTCCACATTTAATTTGGCTACTCAGGCATTAGTCATGATTCTCACAGGCCACATACTTTGTAGTTAGTGTGATAAGAATCCAGACAATTCCAGAAGTTGTTTGGGACAAACAATTTTTTGCCCACAAAGAAATATTACTTTTGAGAATGGTTCCATGAAGCAGGTTTTGCTACATGTTTGTGTGACATCAGTGCCATGACTTGTATGGACAGGTAGAGACAACTACAAATCAAAGTATTAGTCTTTTCAACTGTAGAGTGTTATAATAATGGCCAGAAAGTATGTGAAAGGCAAGAGCATTTTTAACCTGCGTGTAAGCACAGTGAAACCACAGCAGGTTAATTTCTAGAGCTGTTGCTTCTTTTTAATTCTTGATTGGTTTACCCTGCAGAAATCTTACTATAACTGTAATTTCCTACATGAGCTACTTCATACAATAAATGCAAAGAACTGATGTAACCTGGAACTAACCAATAACTTCCATGTTGTTTGGCTCCTCTATATTTACTGCACTTTTGCATTTTTGTGTATAGGATACTTATTTGCAGACATTAGAATAAATCTGCTTTTGAACTGTTCACACTATAGCAATGATTCCATATGAGTTATGCAGGTTAAATCTCATTCTTTAAATGCTCATTTGAGACTAATCTTTTGCACTGTTGACAAACCAGCATGACCACTTCATCGTATGTATTTTTGCTCCTGCACCTGTTTGAGTGGCAGCAGATCAGGGCAGGAAACCAGAAAAAAATTCTCCAAACTGTTCACTAGAAATATGACACAAAAGGCTCGAGAAATGCTGCAAAAAGGGCGTGTGTTTAGGGGGAAATCTAAGTCCTAAAGGATAACACAACAAGTGTCACATCTATAAACACTTATGCAAGTTTTCTGTGCGTTCTGGGAGTAACTGTTTTCTGAAAACACTTAGCTTCTGTTTTTTTCTAAAAAACAGTATTTTATGCCACCAGTGTACGTTGGACACTCTCATAGGACACGTATGCTTCAGATGTGCTCTGTGAGACACAACATACTGCTCATCTACACCAAAAATGCATGCTTAAATCAGACTGGCATTGCTCTTTATGGAAAGAGTTCTTTACTCAAATGACCCAGCTCAGTAAAATCATAGGACAGCAAGATTATTTTAGATTTTAATAAAGTATTATCCTACAGAGCAAAACAAATCCCACTGAAATAAAACACAAGTCAAGGAGTTTGTATGACTATTGCTTTTGCCAGCACAGAGTTAGTAAAAACCTTCTTCATGAGGAAAGGAAACCTATTCTTCTGGGCACCTACAACTAAAATCACCACTTTAAGCAGTCATCATATATTTGGACATATTACCATTGACTTCCTCAATAAGAGAGGGCATCTCAGATCACAGCCTTATTTTTGATAGTGTCAGACAAGGTTCCTAATATGCCAATATTCTATAATTTAATAAACTACACTGAAAGAAACCAGCACTTGCATTTGACTGTCATTCTTGTACGTGAGCCAAAGGCACATCAAAAATAAGCATTCAAACTCCAATTTTCAAGTTCAGGAAACAGTAGAGCCTGTTTTTTTTTTCCCCAGTCCACCTCTAGCTTAAATCTTCGTTAAAATTATTTAGAATAAAGCAGGTAAAAGTGTCATTTAAGTCACTCCGGAATGGCTTTCACAGAAGGACCACACTCGACTCTTCTGCAGCAATGCCAAAGAAAGATTTAGAGTAAGGCTTTCAGACGCACTGTTGAATGCTTGTGGTTTCAGAACCGTAACTGAGTTTGATTTCACAGATGCAAATCAACCTAAATTATAAAGGGGTCAGACGCTGCCAGAGGCTCAGCACCTCTGACAAAGGGGACTCAGAACAGTACCAAGTACACAAAATGTTTGTACGGACCTAGAAAATATTGTCATAATTAAGCAGCACCAGGTTCAAAATAAGAAAGGTCTTTTGCTATGTTACCACCAGCACTACGGAAGCAGAGACCAGTACGACTAGAATGAACATTTAGAGCTGTGCACCAGAGATGCTGAGAATTCAAAGGTCTTTTCTTCATACAGCACCTCCCTATCAGGCTTTCCTACTACAGCTTATAGTGTGCTCCCAGGTGTGAAGAGCACCCCCTTGCACCACCCCAGCAAAGGCATGGATGGTGCTGCAGGGACTGCCAGGCTACGGGTGATACCATCAGCTATCAACTGATCACTTCCAACCACCAACTTCATTGCTGGAAATTACCTATTGTCCATCCTTGAGTCACACAGGAGTCCTTTTTCTTGAGTACAGAGAGTTGTTTTCCTTTTTCAGTTCACCAATGGGGTTTTTCTATAAAGCTTTTGTAGTTCAGCGTGTCAGTCCTGTCATGTCATGACAAGAAGCATGCCCTGTTCTGCAGCTTATTTCCTACATAAGCGCTATGATCAGCAAACCAAGACAGATAAAGGCTAGAAAACAGAAGCAGTACAGTAGTGAGAATGAAGTCTAAATCACTGGCCATTCTACCAGCTCTGATTATTTAAATACACTTATTTTGAAATATTTGAGTTTTAACTGAAGGGAGTCGGAACTAAAGGTCAAAAGTGACCTTGATAACAAGTGAATCTACAGAAACACCATTGAAAACTCACTGCACTATGCTGACAAGTTAAGGAAAATATTTATATCTCATTTCCCAGAAGTTTGACATTTAGTTAGCACGTAAACTCATAGAATGCAGAGGCTATCTGGGCAAATTTGGCCAGATGCAGCTGAAATTAAGCTGTTAATTTAATAAACCTAAATACCCACACAGTGGTGATACCAGCAGGAAGGAAGAGCAGCTTTCATTTGCCTAAATAAACATTTATAAAGGTTCCATTTATATCTGTCCAACATACAGTATTAAGGGCAGCCAATAGGAAAGTTGCTCATAAAATTATCCTTACTAAAACAGTGAATTATGAACAGAGGAAGAGATTTAATTTCTTAGCTTCTTCGCATTCATAACATTTCAATAAATATTAATCTCTCATTAAAAGCCATTCATACACCAGCACTAAATCAAAAGAACTTCTTAAACTAGAGAAAAATTTTTCAGACTGGATTTTCAGATTCCACAGCCTAAAACTTATTTACAAAATAATCTTTGGTTCAGTTGATGGGTAAATATAGGTAGGAAACTTCCCCAAATGTTCAGATTAACTTTTAAACAAAATTTGCTTTGAGAATGCTTTCATAACCTTACAATAACACCAACTGCATCCAAGTGGCCTTTGTACATGTAGAATGCTCAGCTGCAGGTCCAACCCAGCCCAGCCAAGGAAGGTCACCAGCCCACTGGGCTCAGCAGCCCATTCTGTAGTGAACCAGCCCCCTCTGCTGCTGCTACTGCTTTAAATAGTTAAGTTGCTGATTTTAAGGAATTGCACGTTGTCTAAAGAATGCACAGATGACAAAGAACATATGGTGAGACTCTAGACTGGTGTATCTGATCAGCAGAAATTTATTTTACAGCTAAAGAATTGTCCTTGTGAAAGAGCCAATGCAGACTGCAGAAAGTCAAAATCCTTGGCCAGTGTGAGCTATAAATTAGCACTACAGAAATTATCTGAGAAATGATGTTTGCATGAGCCAGGTGCTGGCCCTACTGACACGGAGCACACACACACCAAAGGCAGATGCATCAGCACATGAAAGCAAGCTCTGGAAGAATTCTGCAGCTGACCACCAAACAACTTAACGGCACAATATTGAAATTCAAGAGGCAGAAAAGCTCCTAAGCAAGTTCTACTGGGCAGTACAGCAAGTTCATAGCACAGCTCAGCATTTACAGGCTTCCTGAAAGACACAGAAATGTTCATGTGATTAGTTTTGCACTCCAATTAGTGCCATATTTAAAACAAGCTTTGCTGGACTCCCAACATAAGCCTCGAGTGAACAGACTGGCTGCTTAGGTTGTCCATCTACTGCATTTGTGTCCTATTGCCACAGCTTTGCTTAATGGCCAAGAAAGTACATTCCCAGTCAGGAACGGGATTTAATAGAAGTTTATAGAAATATTTCAGAGAATCCAGAAGAACTTCTAACAGGGAACTTTTCAATCAGTCACAAGCTACCCCCTTAAATTTATTATTTTCTAAAGCAATCTACTGTTTTCCCCCTCATTGTCTCTACTTAAATAGAGAGGAACTGTTCAATTTCTTTTCCTCAGTAACTCCTTAAAATACTTATTTTTATTACCTAACTCTCAAGAGCCCTCAGAGCTGTCACCTGTGGGGTATGCACATAATATTCGCTATATTTTGTGCCAATTTTCTATCGATTGCCTTGGTCCCTGCATTTTCATAAAGAAAATCAACTCTTGGGACATCTCAATTCTGTCAAAACCACTGTGTATACGCAAGTTTCTTGAATTTTTTTCACACAGTACTTAATTTTTTAAGTCATGCAATGTACAAATAGCTCTCTGTAACCTGGAGCTGTACAATGCAGGTATGAATTCTATATTCAGAAGGCAGTTGCTTTAAGATAATTACCTTGAGAAAGTTAGGTACATAGGTTGATATTCTCTATCTAGAACAAGTTTTTATGGAGCAAATCTTCAGGCAATTTGAACTGCAAGATAAAATTTTCTTTGGTGCACTTTTCCTAAAGAATTCCCAGTGAACTGGAAAAAAGTATTTCCAACATACTGTAAATTTTTAATATATATTCAAACCTCTCTTTCAACAACCGTGCTGGGAAATATAAACTTAAATATTGCCTGTGACAGGAGAGCTTTTGTATACTTTGGTCTAACAGTTTCAAGCATTACTTACGTAGCAAATGTCCCCAGCACTGAGATATTCTACAGTCTCTAATATTTGGAAAAATTCTCCGCTACAACTAGAGCAATAATTGTTACAGACATTGGGGTGCAAAAGGCAGAGATTCTGTTTTTCAGTGTTCATTCAAATTCATGTGGAATGCTTCATCTTCTTTTAAGTGCTGATGCCAAATAATGACTAGTTCTAACATCAGAAAAATGGGGCCATGTAGTTCACCAAACTGTGCTGCAGTAGTTAATATCTGAAATACAGATAATGCTTCTTACCTGATCAGGGTCTACTTAATAGAAGAAATCTAAGAGAAATGGATAAGAATAAGAAATTGATAAGGAAAGGAGATCTAAAGACACTTCCAGTTCTCCAGCAGAGGAAAGGGAGTGTTAGAAAAGCTTGTAATGATTGTAATAGGCAAGTGTTTCACAGGGGCCTCTCACTGGCCTCTTTGCTCTTCACAGTGAAGGAAGAAGACTGGATCTGTAGAAATTGAGAAGTACCAGAGACTTCTTGTTAACAAAAAGAAACAGCTTTACGTAACACATGCACTGCATTGCATCAATTATCTCAGTTTGATTACACAGGATTAAAAAAGAACATTAACACTCGAAGCTTCCGCAGACATGCCAACTAGAGTAACTGTCTTTTTTTGGGTGCCAATTAGTGAGAACATTGAATTGAAGTCTTGAGAGGATGAAGCCTTTAAAGGAGTAGCAACATTAACACCTCAGCTGAGTAATGTATATTGTATGCAATTCATATTGACTTAGCAAGCTGCCAATTTGAATGGTACAGAACTGTTACAGGCAAAACAATTCCAATAGGCTGCATGCTGGAGAGGTTAAATTTATCATTTGTGTTTAAAATATTCTATGAATATTTTTAGACTATTTAGTTCAGGACTGAAGTAAATAGTAAGACAGACAGAAAGAAATGTTTCCAAAAGCAGGGGTGCTAATTTTATGTTTTATTTGAATAGGTTAAAACTACACTGAAACAGGTCTCCAGAAAGGGAGTAACACTGCTCCAGGGCTTAAACGTTGCACTCCAAAGGCTGTTTAAACCATGTTCCTCTGCTTCAGCCTAAATTTAACACTTCTAACTGATTTCCACAGTGCAACAAAACACATCTTCCCTTTGCAGAAGCTCTCCTTGCAAAACTATGAGTCCTTCTCCTCAGCATTAGATGAATCTTCAATTTCTTTAGCATCTTCTAGTGGCTCATTTTGCACCTCGTATTTTAGTCTGTGTTCCTCTGTAGCTTAAAAAATTGCAACACTCGTCACTAGAACACTAGTACAGGTTTGTGATCAGAAAAAGTAGTATCTTTCCAAAGATCATATACATTTTGGGGGGGAACTTGTTTTGAAAACTGCGAATTGAGAATTAAAGGCAATGAAATAATGCTCAGCTGCATGCATCTCACAGGCTGTTCCTGACCAACCTAGTCAATTTTATAACACTTAACATTATGTAAGGGTGAGCACAAGTCTAACTGCAAAGTGGACTACTCGAGCTGCTAAATCTAAAATATGTTATTCCTAAAAAACAAAACAAACAAAACCAAGCAACCAAACACCACAAAAAAACCCAAACCAAACCAACAACATCACAATGACAGAGAAAAAAAAGCAACACAAAAAACCCTCAAAAAAACTATCCCATGAAATTAAAACAAAAATACCAAACCAGAAAACCCAAACACAGCACAGGAAGCTTCAACAGAGCTGCTAAGTGAGATCTTTAAAAGAGAAAGGCTCTTCCTTCCTGGACAGGGAACCCTGCAGGACTTCAACTTAATAGCTAGTGCCCAAAACAATACAATATTTAAGAATACTTTCTTATGCTCTGACCTTCAACTGACACAAATGGAAAGCACATTGTCTGAGTACTATGGTGTGTTTTGTTTTTCCACATTGAGAACTTTAAGAAGTCAATTGAACCCACTAATATGCAAGCCTGACAAGAACGTTCCACATGAACAGGCTTCATAAAGCAGCCAGCCATGGTCCTTGCCAGAAAGCAAGTTATTAAAAATTCCCCTGCTGAAAGAGAAATTAAGAACACTATAGAAATTTTCCATCATGCAGTTTCAGCTTTTCCTTCTTTGTGCTCCTGTCATTGTTTCCCCCAAAAGTGCAGCCATCAGCCCTTGACAGCTTTCCTCCTCAGACTCCTCCTCACTCAAGCTGACAGAAACAATTTTGTCTCAGCAGGAACTGGATCTATTTATGACAGTTGCTAGCACAGGGCAGCTGTATCTTCCAGGATAAGTCTTTACTTATCAATAATGCAAAGTTGGCAAAACACATTGCAAGGCAAGTTGCTTAGACAAGGTATCACCAGAAGGTATCACACTTGTATCACCGTTGTGCCCTTACCTTAGTGGCTCATCATTAAGTGCTTTGGAAGCCATGGAGACCAGCACACTACATGTGCTCATATTTTGTTTGGAGATTTTTAATCAGGTGTACTTTAACTACAGGCAGAGGACCTTTGTCAAATTAGTGTGTTGATGGAGGAGGATAACCATTATAATCAGGAACATTTCTGTTAGAGTGATGGTGAGCATGGCATCCAGCATTTCTTTAGCTGGTTGCTAAAAGCAAGTACCAGATTTTCTGAGTTGGAAATGCACGGTGATTAAGTACTGTTGTAATCACAGAGTAGTGGGCATTGGAAGGGACTTGTGGAGATTATCTCATCCAACCCCCCTGCTCCAGCAGGGTCACCCAGAGCAGGGTGCCCATGATAGAACTGCCCAAGGAAGGTTTGGAACCTTTCCAGAAATGCAGACCCCACAACCTCTCTGGACAGCCTTGTCCATGCTCTGGCATGCTCACAGAAAAGGAGGTTTTCCTCATGATCAGCACAGAAGAACAGTAAACTCAGAAGCAATTACCTGTGGATATAGTAAAGACCATATTACATACTGGAGCCATTACAGAAAGCCAATGCTGCTGCTGAATACACGGATGTTAAACACAATTAAGATCACCTAGAACAGCAGATGTATTTTCTATTGAGTACTTGCAAAAATACATGTCATGCTTCATGTCAAGTTAGAGAAGGATTCTTTCCAAAGGTTAGAACAGCTCAGCTCATTAGGTTCATTTTTCTCTCCGAAAGAAGAGAGGTGAAGTGGAAGAACTGATGTTTGTTACAAGCGCTCTCACCACAAAAAGGGGTTCTGAATGTCAGGAACTTCCGCCCCCAAACACATTTCAATGGCTTACTGAGACCTTTGTTTAGGTCTATGGGATGAAAAACAGTACAGAAAAGTTTAAGCAACAATTTAAGTGACAGCACTGCCAGAACTTCATCAGTTTACATCAAATGCACAAGACTTTCTCTATTTCATAATAAACTTTCACTTTAGTAAAGAATTGAAGCAGGATTTTGCAATCCTGCAGAGAAGAAAACACAATCAAACCTCACTGCCCACAGTAATTTTATCTCAATCATCAATTTGATATTCAAGCACAGCAAAGCACACTATTGTCCCTCCCTACAATCCGTCTTGTTTGAAGAGTGATTTACCTACCCTGGACCACTGAGTGGAGCTGAGATTCAGTGCTGGGCAGATCAGATTCCTTTCAGCTCAAGGTCTTACATGAGTAAAGATGAAGACATGCTCAAGTACCTCACTGAATCTGTTCCTATATATTTTTCTCCTATCAGCAAAGGAAGTTAATATACTAGCAAAGACTACAGAAATTCTGACAGAGAAAGCTAATGAGAAAAATTTATTGCAGCAGGATTTATCACAGGTCTTAACATTTCCCAAGATGAGTCACAGACTGAAACATTATAGCCAAATTTTACATTTGCATTATGTAAAGTTATACATCAAGGAAAATTGCCTTATTTTTGACATTCGTGACAGGTTTCACAGCGAACAGCATTGCACTGGTGCGTTTCAAACTAACTAGCCTTCATGATGGGCTAAACCCCTGTGATATGTAATAACAAGGGGATATATTTGTATCTGAAAATAGCTCTTCAGCAGGTGTAGCACCTCTTCCAGCACCACTACATACCCATCAGCCACCTGTACTACACAACATTGCATTGCAGTTGCTCAGCAGCAGAACAGATAAACTGAAAGGGGAAGAGACTGAGACTTGCGACAAAGGCTCATGGAAGGCTGTGAGGGCTGCACATTGCATGCTGCCCAGCTCCTCTGGCACTGCATCTTTGGAAGACAGCCTCTAAGTTTCACTCAGATACCAAACAGAACTCAACAGCTTTAGCAGAGAGCAGTGAACCCAGCAGTCTGAACAGGGACCTTACCCGGGGAATGCACCTTTGTAGGCTTCAGTTCCTAGAACAGTGTTACGTATCACTTTGGGTAAGTTACTGCAATTGTTTTATAAAATCAACTCTAAGACACTAACCAATACTTTACAAATGTGATAACTGAATAACATACAACATACCTCAGCTTAGTGACATCTGCAACAAAAAAATAATTGTCTAAAGTAGAGTACATCACTCTTATTCATCTTTCTTCATTGCCCCTAAATTGGGCAGCTTGTAGTAATGGACATTGTTTGGTACATTGATTAATAATTTCACAATTAATGGGCAGTCTAGGCTTCAGAGCACACATACATGATACTACAACAAGTAGCCTGTGCTGACCCTCCTTATCTTGCACAGCATAAAATCCTCCTTCACCTCACTTCAATATTTTTGATGGAGATCGTTACTTACTTATGTGGTCAGGAAATGAGCATCTATAAATCAAAGTGCTTTGCACGCCCTCCAGCAAGTAGGTTATTGCCCCTTCTGCAGCTGGATTTCTTGAGGAAAAGATATTGTGCAGAGGCAGTAGACAGATCATGTGGCAGCGCCAAGAAAATAACCACGTCTTTCATTGTTTCCCTGTAGCCAAGATGCCAACTAAAGCAATAGGAAGAAGTCAAATACA
The DNA here is from genome assembly GCA_027560015.1 of Chloroceryle amazona. NCBI lineage: Eukaryota > Metazoa > Chordata > Aves > Coraciiformes > Cerylidae > Chloroceryle > Chloroceryle amazona. Next base: position 69,835 of record JANHFX010002217.1, read on the forward strand.
AAAAGGTTTCTGAATCTTTCCTATTCTTATTTTGCATACAGAAAAGGTTTGGGATTGGGTTTTGTATTTTAGTAAAATGTGTTTTTAAAAAGAATACATTAGGGATGCTCACTTGGATGGACAGAAGAGAAAGACAAGCCAACCCACAGAGTTATCTGGATGTTTTACAAGTTAGACCAAACCAGTTGTTCCCTTGAGCCTCATTCTCCAACACTATTGTACCACATTTCCTGCTGGGAGTTTTACATTCAAATGAAGTCTCTCTCTCCAAAATAGTGTAAAAGAATCTTGCATAATGTGTTCTGGGTAGCATAAAATCCAAGTTCTCTTTGAATGTAAAATACTCCAGGCCTGTTCCATTTTACAGATCCAGAAGGTGAAGTGGTAGGAACATGGTACTACCATACCCCATCTGGTTCACCAGCCAAAAGTAACTGATAAAATGTGAAGTGACAACAGCTTCCTTCCCACCCACAAAGAAGGTCAACTTCAATCAAAGTAAAGTCTTGGTTTGACTGGCAAAACACATGAGAAAACCTTCCAATTAGGTCACAGAAGCAAAACTAACATGGTTAAAAATAAACTCTTTCCAAACAACCATGTACGACAGCCACCGTGAGACCTCTCTATGTTCAAAGTATGAGCAAGAACAGCTATTTTTACTAATACTGGAGTTCACTCAAGACACTAAATGCAAACAAAAAGAATTCCTAGTTTCATGAAAAGTTAAAAGATGGAAGCACTGTTTCCTTCTCCAAAAAGAAAAGCAAAAGTAGAGTTCCACAAGTGCTACAAAAGCATTTTAACTCCTTCATAATCTCATTAGAAATTGACATTGATATTCCAAAGATTTTATGATATCCTAGAATCCATCTGAGCCAGTAATAGGCCCCACATGCACAAACAGAAAAGTCTTTTCACTCCACACAGTTCAGCACAGCCACTTGAGCTTTACACAGCATTGTAGTTGAGTTGACACAAACTGAAGCATAATAGGCCACTGATTTTAATCTCAAGTCAATGGTACCAGCTAACATGAGCCACAGATGCTGTTATGGAAATACTGTTTTGTTCTGTTTATTTCCCCCCACCCCCCAGTTCTGGTCATGTAGACCAAGGGCAATTCCAGAAAAATATATGGAGGGAATGCACATATCACCTTCTGTGGGAGCTGAACAAAAGGTAACTCCCAGTTTTCTCAAGATTGGGCTATATCGGTCATCTGAAAGATGATTTAAACTGGTGCAAATGCTAAGTTGTCCCTTTCAAATAAAAGGTCTTGGTAAGAACAGGATAACATCTCGCCCAACCCACAAACAACACGAAGTTAGAACACTCAGCTAGAAAGTCAGATTTAGTTTAAGCTACAAAAATTCACATCTCAAGTGGAAACTCCTACATTTACTTGCTAGTGTCATCTGATGCAACCTTCGAGCATGTTTGATTCACTGGAAGAATATCAGATGCATTCAATAACACTGAAGTTTTAGACTACAAGTACATCTAAGTTCTAGACTCAACATGTCTAGAACTAGAGAGTTAACCTTCTTGCTAACTTCTCCACTTCCATTTTACTTTCTGTTTCTTCCTATTCTACAGTTAAAAAGTGCACTTCACAGAGCAAGTCTGTTACCCAATGTTTAGAGAAATTCTTCTGTTCATATCAGAGGGTTCTATCAGCTATCAGTTTTCCATGAACCTGTAACAGGGATACTCCCTTGCTCCTGCTCAAAAGGCTAAATGCTTCTGTACCCATTTAGTCTGAGATGAATCTAATCTCAAATTTGGCCACTCATACCCGTAACTTTCAACAAGAGGCTGTACATTGAAACACACAATCTGACAATGGATGTGTGCTATTACTCCACACAACATGATCGATTATAACATCATCTATGGTGTGCATAAGCATATACACCCAGGAAGCAACTTCTCGTACCTAGACACAAAAATAATACCAAAAAGCCAACCAACACACTTCTACCTATAGCTGTAACCAAAATGTTTCCTTGTCTGACTGCTCAAACTTCTAATTTAACCACCCACCTAAATTAACTGCAAAAGAGGGCTTAAAATAAAGTCACTATGGAGCATAAGTGAACTAAATTTATCTGTTGTGGGGGAAAAAAATAACATCTTTCACTGGCCATTTTGTCTTTTAATCCCCTGCCATTTGATGTGATTAAGAAATAAGATACAGCACCTTCAGGCTGATTCATTTCTCACCAAACCAGACTTTGCACTGCATCATTATTTCCAGTGCATTAGCATCTCTGCCTATCATTTTACACCTGTGACCTGTGTATCCTGCCTATGTGACACAATCTACATCTCCAGTGGTCTAGATTCAGGACAAGTCAAAGTTGGTGGCTATTTCAGGTAAGTACTTAAGAGAGTTTTGCTACAACTATGGGTAATGTTTTCTCAGCTTCTGCAGCAGACCAATTATGTTTTGCTTTATCTTGGTATCATAACTAAACCCAGCAATAAAGTAGTACAGAAATTATTTATCACAGCATAGAACACTTCAAATAAAACATCAATTTAGATTTATGCTCAAAGTTTAAACAATTATTTGAAATGCCAAAAGTGATTTTTTTTTTTATTTTTTAAGATAATTCAGTTTTCATAATAATTCATGATTCTCCAGCATCAGGGAACTCTAAAACAAGTCATCTCAGCAGAGAAAGGGGGAAGTCTTTAGATGGCAAGTACAGTGGAGGTTGACCAACAGCCAAAACACGCTGCATGCACACTCTGCTCACCTGGAAGAAGCTCTGCACAGAACCACAATGCCACAGAAAGCTGCAAGGGCATTTCGTCATCTTTTGCCAATGTGCTTCTCAGCATCACATCAGCAGCCTCTGGCTACTGTTTTGCCTCCTCCCCATGTTCTTTCAAACATTTGATGGACAGACAGTATTTGTGTGCCTGCAGTGAATGGGGAAGCTGGTAAGTGTGGTATGTGTATACAAACACCAACCTGTTAGTATTCAAATGGATATTTCTGGATGAGTATGTAAGTCAACTGATGTTTCTAAAAATGTCTGTATAGATCTAAGTACACACTGAATGCATAAAAGTGAAGTCTGACTTATCCAATGGTATTACCACAGTCAGCATATCTACTCAATTAAAAATTCAGCTCATACACACATCAGTGTCAATAATATGGATGTCCTCCATAACTTAAACAGCTCATTAATTACTATCAAGACAAATGATTGTTACATAAGGCACAGGCTTATGGTAACCATTGACCCCATCAAGACTTCTCATTTTGGTTTTCAAACACTTCAGATTACAAAAGCAGCACTTGTCCTATAATCATGTATTAATCATGCTGACCCATTAAAAATAGATTAGCTTTCTATCAAGCAGATTTAGCACAATATGGGCAGTAAACAGGCCTTGTATTGCTTATCCTCATCATTAGTACTTACTACTACAAAGGCATATTCTGATTTGCATCCTGATTGAGTTATCACTTATTTCCACAGAATGTGTTCCATGAAACACTAAAAATTATAGCTCATATTTGTATAGTAACAGTAAAGATATTCAAGTATTTACTTTTGTTACCCATCTTTCTAATGTATTCATAGGGCAAAAAAGAAAGATTAAGCCTTTCTCCGAGAGATGCACTGTCTGTAGCACACCTTCAAACTAATGGTAACTTGCCCAAAGAGCAGACAGATAACTACAGGGCATGTAGAATCGCCTGCTGACTGTGCAGTATCTTTTCAGGTATTAAAGAAAGATTATAATCTCCCCATTTAGCATTCGAGTTACTTTGCAGCTAAGCACAGATCTGAACTGGATAGGAGAGCATCAAAGCCTATCCAGTCCCAGAAGGTTGATGATCCCAGCTCTGAGGGAGCACCACCTACTCAAAAGGGTCACATTGCTTTGCCTGGCTTTCCAAATGGAGCTTTCTGCAGCAGCTCTTCTGCGAGTCAGCGATTTGAATTCATTTCAGGAAAGGAAACAACTGGGAATCCAAATTTTTTTCCTCCTCAGCCAGTCTACTGTCTGGTATACTGTCAATGAGATGTAAAACTGGCACCCCACAAGAGCTTATTTCAGTCATTTGCTAAAGGGATTCTGTTCATAAGCTTCACAAGAGCCCATATGGTTTATTTTACTGTACTGGATTACAAAAAAAAATGTTAGCTCTGATCCAGTATCCCTCAAATGGAACAAACAATCCCAACAGCATAAGCAAAAAGAGAGGCACTTTTTTCTGAAAATTGTCAAATTGAATTAACATTTTTTTCCGTAAGCAGACTCAGTATTTGAAGCTAAGTATTTCTGGGAAGTATTACAGAGCCACTACGCTGCTAAGTCTTTAGGTAGTAGCACTAGAAGGAAAGAGATAAGCAGGTGCCTGCTGCAGATGGATACCCACAGCTGGCAGCATTCTCAAGAAGCAGAGAATGAGATGGCAAAGTTAATGAGGAGCAAGATCCATCACAATGCAAGCACAAAACCTGGAGTCACTACCCTCTGCACAGTGAAAACACTGGATTAAACAAGAGTGGCTATAAATAGTAAGCAACTTCCCACACCTTAGTCATCACAGCAATGATTTATCAGTGGGAAGGCAGGAACAACTGATACAACAGCAAGATGGAAGATAAACAGAAGCTTTATAGAAATAGGCAGAACAGGGCCTGATCCGGCTTCCAGTCCTTCAGGTGAACAGTTTCCAGAGCCCTTAGCTCCTGGACAACACAACTCCTTGGCACATCATTAAGGGGACAAATCTGTGTATCTCGGAGGTGTAAGGAAGATGTGGTACCATTTTAGATTTCAATTTTCTGTATATAATGTGTGTTTTGTGAGGAAAGCAAAACAAGAAAATTCAAAAAAATTCTCTTTTGTACTGACAGATATTTTAAAAATGTATTTTAATTACTCCAAGTCTCTATTGTCCATTTGAAAACATAAGCAAGTAAAAAAGACAAATATCCCTCTACAGTCCAAAGCAAAGTTTCAAAGAGTTATTTTGCTATTTCATCTGGAACTTGCTTTGATTGGAAAACTGTCAGCAGCAAAGCTGCCTTTCATGCTGTTCAAGAAAGGTGGGAAAAAAGCATTCCTTTATAATTTATCCAGCAATAGAGTGAATTAACCTGACAGAGAGATATTATTTTAAATGAGCTGGAAATGTAATTTCTAGCAGACAACAAATACTATATTTAATTTCAAAATCCATGATCCATGCTTTCATCTACTTTTTAAAACCCAGGAGAAAAAAGTGTACCTGGGAGAGGAAAAAAGAAAAAAAAGGAAATCAATCAGGACACAAGAGCTAAATAGATATTTCTAGAAAGAACGAACTCTGATCTGTTGGAGAAGAACAATCACCACATCCCCCAGTCCTTTTCCAACAACACAGCCCTATAAATGACCATGATTTGTAGAGGCAGTGAGGTAACAACATCAGGAACAAGAACTAAAACTGTTCTGCCATATCAGAAGTGCCACTGAATGGCCTTTTGGTGATTTAGTTAGACATCCAGTACATGTGCTCATAAATTGCTCCAAATGATTCTACATACGAGATAAAAATAAGAATATTGAATTAACATCTGTCTATTCCAAATGTGCCATCACCTCCCAGCAAAAACTGAAGAGAAATGTATTCTAGGAATGATTTAACAGAAGTCTGTTCCAGTTACAAAATTATTTTTGGAGAATATGGCACACGGATCAAAAGCAACTACTGCTAAAAAAGTTACAGAATAGATTAAGAAAATTTTTCAGCCCAATATTGAACACGACAGATTTCTACCATGGGCTAGGAAGTCTGTTTCTCTCCCAGATAATACCACCTTCATATTTCCAAATGACACTAATTATTAACAGGTTGACAGAGTTTAATTCAAGCTATAGAAAGCTAACAGCTGAGATTCCTCAGACCCTATGAGATGCTGCATTGAAAGAGAGATTAATATTTACCCAGCAGTGACAGATCAGTGTAGCAGGCACTGAACAGCTGAAACAAACAAACTTGCCAGTATCCTCATCTTACACTGCTAAGGCAATTTTATCTCCTGTCCTTTTCATCTTTATTGCAATAGTTATGTTATATTCATACATTAAAGTATCAGAAGTTCTGTAACTCAGGACATGTTTTTAGCTTGAATTTTCAACAAAGAAATCCTGAGCACAATCACTGCCAACACTCAGATATCTGTCCCATGGGAGAACTCCTAGCAGATCATAGTTAAACAGACCTTTAGCTAGCCATAAGGCAGCAGTAAAGTCCATCAGAACCCAAAGAGTCTACTTTACGTAATAAAATACTCTAAAAGCCCCAAATCACATCCCCTACTTCTAGCAACAAACAGCATTAGGTGAATTCCTGAAAGGACCACAAGGTAGCAACAAAAAGCCCTGACAGTTCAATTTTCATGGTGTAAAAACCTAGAGTTTGGTTCTCTAAAGCACCCTCTAGAAGTGGTTTGGCAAAATTTTGAGTTGACACCGCTAAATAATCAACAGCTTGGTTTCAAAACTTGGGCCATCCTTCAGTCGTGCCCAGAGCAGGATTTTGCTGTTAGCTGTAAAGTACTATGCTCTCTGAATGACTAAAAAAGGTACAGACATCTCACATCAGACTTCTAATATCTACCTAATATACAGAAAGTAGATCTAACAGTACTCCTGTTAAGATACTGGTCAAGTCAAAAAAAGCTGTTCCAGAGCACTCACTTGCCAAGAAACTCATCTCTGTACCAGTAAGGCACAGTCCCATTAAAGGCAATGAAATTTGAAAGCATCAGGTAGAAGAACTAGATGCCAATTGAAGGCGGCACACACAGAACAGAACACATTCCGTGATCTACAACTGCTCTTTTGGACAAGCTGCTGCAGTTTCCTACATCCCACTTCATCACAGTAATCAAGTGAGGCTCAAGGGAGTCGTTAGGAGCACTCAGATTCTCTGGAAGATGTTTTTAGGAAATATTTTCCCTTACTGGCAGTCTAGAAGGCTGCTTTACTTGCTGGAACACTCTTCTGTGGTACTTCATTACTTTGAGGGTAGGGGGGAATCCTAGCATTTCCTACAGAAACAATTCCACATTTCAAAGGGTCTTCAGGTTTATGTGCGGGAATTGGACTTTATCTGCTAGTTCGAAGACTCAAACCAGTTCAAGGCTAAAATGGAGTTCTGCTAATCAGTATCATAATGCATAGTTTTTAATTACTTAATTCCCCACTCCATTTGGTTGACCCTTTGATCTCTATTCAGGGTCCATGGAACACTGTGGCCTTCCTTACTGGCAAGAACTCATTTCAGCCTGTTTTACTAAAACATCCTGAAAAGGTACAAACAAATAATAATACTCAAGACCTTATCTTTTACTATGGCAACTTGGAGTTACATATAGCATTCAACTAAGTCTTATTTTTACAGTCCTTAAAATACCTTGGAAGGGCTGTTGGTTGTTTCATTATTTCCTCCACAACTTCTCTATCACAAACTTGAATTTCTCTTAAATTGGGTTTTGTTTGTTTTTTGATTCTGCCTGTCTTTGGATGTGAACTTTTACAGAACAGTTTAATAGTAATTCTTGATGTCACTGTTCATTTCACATTTCAGGATTCTTTACTCAGACTATTATTCAGGCATCAAACTCCCATGCAGACTAGAGAGTACACAGAGTATTAACAGTTTGATGCTGCAATTATAACACATCAAAATTTTGTTGAGTTTGAAACTTTTTATAGATACTTGCTAAACTACTTGGGGGGTGTTTGATTTGGTAATAAATAAAGATGTCAAATTAAAACAACTAAGACAAGAACATATAATTTGTGCAAGAGAGTTCAAATACAAATAAACTGTTGATGTTTAGGTAGGTAAACATTAGGAGGCTAAAGGGAACAAGACTGTCCAGAAAAAGCTGGAAGTCCCAAGTTCTCGCATGTCTGTGGTATGTTTATAGACAGACTTCAGACATCTTATACCAAACTCTAAAGGATCATTCTGTGGAATTACATTTACCATGTTTCTTATCAGTGTTAAGCATCTGATTTTTACCCTCTGAATTTCATATAAACATTTATATTAATTACACAGTTATATAATAATTTGTATAATTAGTAAATTACATAACATCATTTACTACTATAGTATAAATTAGTACCAATTATATAAAGTATGTCATTGGCATCAGGTTACTGCCCCCAGACGGATAATTCAGGAAGTAATTGTTTAAGATGTGCTATTTCAGTTTCAGCGATGGTGAAACAAGTCAATAGTTATGGTTAAAACACAAACCTATTTTCTTCCTGCCTCTGGCAGCTTTTACATGCTCTTTAATAGTCCCATTAATAGCTCTGCACTTAAGTTCCCTTCCCTCCAAAGTTACTGTGTTATCAATAAAGATTGACGAACAAAAGTTGTTTTCTTATTAACTAAAGACAAACCAAAGAACACACACCATCAGAAGCAAAGATGCTCCACCGAAGGGTGCTCTGAGAATGTCCCAGCAGCTCATCAGACACTTGAAAAGAAAAAAATGCCAGTTTATCCAGTCAAAGTAAGACGGCAAGTCTTCAGTTACATACTCTCCGCTTATATCTATCCCCCTCATGGTGATGGAGCAGCTCCAAATGTGGTGCCAGACCTGGAAGTGTCTGCAATTGCAGTTGCTTCCATAACCCACTTCTCAAAGATGAACAAGGTCAGATCAAGGGTTAGTGAAACAGAGTCAATGGATAAGTGGGATGAGAACATCTATCTATAAGGGAGTAGGTTTCCCCTAGAGAAACTAACTGTTCTTACACTGACAAGCAGCAACATTTGCTAAAAAAAATATAGTTGTTTGGAAAATAGCGCTTGGAATTGAAAGAGTAAACAACATCTGCTGATCTTTACCTAAAAGATCTTTAGCTGTTTTAGTAGACAAAACAGCTTCCTCTGAGAAACAATTTCTTCATGGTTTAAAAAGAAAAAAGGAAAGAACAAGGACTTAAAATTTAAGGCATTGAGTTTTTAAAAGTCAAAGGACAGAAATCTGTTTTTAAATAGTTAACAGTCAAGCTTTGAAAGGCTGGAGGAGGAAGACTACAAAACATAGCAAGTTCATCAACATCCTCCAAACAGACACAGCTCTAAGCCACCCTTAAAGAGCTTCTCAAAGGAAGGTTTAAAGCTACATGCACACAGATGCTGTATATTTTTACAACTGTTCGCAGTTTACTCAAGACCCATGGTCCATCTCTCTACATGCTCTATAGACAACATTCCCTGGAGTGCTTAATCACAATTTAAATTCCATCTTTAAAAGAAAGGGAAGAAAATTTGAAGTTTCTTCCCAGTAACATCAATGAATGAATCAATGAGTGATACACCAGAAGGCTGTGCTGCCATGCAGCAAGATCTGGACAGACTGGAGAGCTGGGCAAAGTGAACCAAACAAAGTCCAGCAAGGGCATGGTGTTCCTACACCTGAGGAAGAATAACACCACTAACCAGTACAGGTTAGGGGTGGACCTGCTGTAAAGCAGCCCTGAGGAGAAGGACCTTGGCATCCTGGTGACAAGTTATGCATGGTATAGCACTGTGCCCTTAGGGCCAAGAAGGCCAATGGTATCCTGGGGTGCATTAAGAAGATTATGTCCAGCAGGTCAAGGGAGGTTCTCCTCCCCCTCTACTCTGCCCTAGTGAGACCACATCTGAAGTATTGTGTCCAGTTCTGGTCTCACCAGTTCAAGAGGGACAGGGAAATACTAGAGATTGTTCAACAAAGAGCTACAAGGATGATTAAAGGCCTGGAACATCTCTCTTACAGGTAAAGGCTGAGTGACCTGGGGCTGCTTAGCCTGGAGAAGACTGAGAGGGGATCTTATTAATGTTTACAAATATCTGAAGGGTGGGTGCCAAGTAGAAGGGGCCAGTCTCTTTTCAGTGGTGCCCTGTGATAGGATGAGGTAATGGTCACAAACTGGAACACAGGCAGTTCCAGCTCAAACTTCTTTCCTGGGAGGGTGATAGAGCACTTGAACAGGCTGCCCAGAGAGGTTGTGAAGTCTACTTCTATAAAGACTTTCAAAACTCACCTTGGTATATTCCTGTGTGGCCTGCCCTGGGTGATCATGCTCTGTCAGGGCAGTTGGACTTTTATCTCAAGGTGCCTCCCAACCCCTACCATTCTATGATCCCATGAATGATGTGTATCCTTTGCTTTGTTTTAAAGTTATGAAGATATCCAGTTTCAGAGAGGTAGAAAAATGTTGTAGCAACCACTTCTGTTTGCAATGTCTCTTGAATAAGAAGATTAAAACTTCAGGGAAGCAGAGAACAATGCATAAGGAAGACAAAAATACAAACCTTTAGAAAAAGCTAACAAGAATAACTCCATGACTATAACAGAAGGTTTCATTGGATTAAATTCAACATGAAAATTAGATTTCTGGCTTAACATATCTGTCCATTTCTGATAAGATAAAAAAGAATTCCTCCTTCATTCCCATCACTCTTGACAGCACAGAGGAGATATCCAAGTCACTTGGTGCTGACAACCAAACCTGGCACTACAGATGAGACATGCAAGTACTTGAAATGCTTTAAGCTAAAAATTTAGGTGTACTGCACACAGGAGTTTGGACTAATGCTTCAAGTTTGCTTAAAGAAGCATAACAATATTTTGAAATTGATTTTATTATTAGAAGTTTTGCTTCCCCAGATATAAAGTCAAAAATAAGTATAGCAAACCACAGCCCACATCTAGGTGTTTGAGAGCAGACACTTTCTGTAATAGAAGACTTTTATTTTTTTCCATAGTCACTCCACCCACCAAATACATAATTGAAAGAGCAGCTCAAGTTTGCAGTGACTTCGAGCAACTATTTCTTCCAGCAGACATTAGGGTGCTTTAATAGCATCTGTCTCAAAAATTCACTAGCTACTCCAAATCCCATTAACTGAAAATATATGTTTAGGAGTACGTCCTTCATCAGTGTTCCTAGTTGCTCTGCTAACAGCTGTGAAAGGATCTGCTCTAGAGTAATTAGGTTCTTAACCAGCACGGAAAGAACAAGGACTTTCCAACCCACTGACAGTAACATTTGGGTTATTTTTAAACGTGCAGCCAACATGTACTTTCACACCATTGCTGAGAAGGGTAGCGGCTGATCTGTTACAAACTGCATTGCTACAGATCAGAACATTATACATTACATCTAGATGGGAATATTCTGGTTAATTCTATCCTTAATATTAACTGCCCTTCCTATAACTACAAGGTGTGCTTTTGCACACCTCTGCTGTTCACCACAATACTAAAAGCAGTCAGAGTAATTGCACCTCTTCTAGTCTGAGAAGGAACAATCAATCCTTCCAGCCAGCAAACTGGCAGGATTCAGACTACACCTATATATTTCTATTTTTGATACCACAGTTAACTCTGTTTAACTAGTTTATTTCTCTATAGCTTTGCAAGTAAAAGCCAGATCTCTAAAGTGTAAATTGCTAATACATTCACAGATTATAGTATAACCTAATAAACTGTAAAAAGTGACTACCTGTGTAAAATACTTTTACACCATTCCTATTCTTCTGGGAAAAAAACAACCCCGAGTGTAACAGTGCTTAAGAAGAGCTCAAGTTTCTATTTCCACAGATAAACATCGACAAGAGAAGTCCTGCTGAAAAGTTGTCATAGTGTAAAAACAAGTGCCAAGTTATTATTGATTTATCACTTTGGAATAAAAGAAGAAAGGGTCAATAAGCTGCATTTGAGAGACTTTACAGCCCTTCCTCCTACATGTCAGTAAGGCCAGACCCAGAAGAGCTGCTGAGCTCCAGAAGCTATGGAACTTCACTTAATTAATACCTGAGATCACTAATGACCAGCTATACAAAAGGCTGGAGTGTCAGTACAAATCACTATTACAAATGCTGAAGTGTAATAGAAGGATTGAAAAAACAAACAAAAAAAAAAAGAGATGAATTCAAGCTATTCATAAACATCCAAATAAGGAAATATAAGGACATAACTGTCACAAATGCAACTTTAGAAGCCTGGGGAAAATAAAACTATTAGAAGCAGAAGAATTTCTTTTAGTATTTCATTTAAATATAATCAGATTTAAAACATCATTTGCTGTGTATTATGCTGGAACATTGCTGCAGAAATTCCACCTGTTCCAAGTGTACAGTAGCATTGTGCTCTATTGTTGAGCCAGTTCTCCACAAGACTCCACAGAGAAGGCAGGACAGATTAATTTCATACGGCACTCCCTTCAGAATACAATTCACTGGAGAAAAAAGCATTTTTGCTTTTGATGGCTTGCAGGCTATTTTTAGAGGTTTGAAGTTAATCCAGCTCTGAGCTGCTCTAGCAGAAATACATCCTCTCAGCCTCCACACAGGCATTCCAGACGGTCTGCTGGGGCAAAAATTCTATCTGGGTATTAGGAAAATCAGACTAACAATTTAACAAGTGCGGCTGCTTAAATGCTTCTGTTCCTACCCAGGTATTAATGCAGACAAGTGCTTGCTCACACAGAGGGTACTGCTCTCCCCAGGGAAGAGTTTTCAATTCAGGCTGGTCTTTTTATGTATTAAAAGTCTTGCAAATTTTCACCTAAATTCCACTCTCAAGAAAAGCCACAGATCCTTCAGTTTGACACCAATACTTACGCACCAAACAAAACTATCCGGGTGAGTAGTGTAAGGGGTTAGCTGAAGGCACCAAGATGGTGTACGCTGCTAAAGATGTAGGCAAACCTTTCAAACAAGAATGTGGTAGAGGGAACAGATGGTTTCATGCCTCATCTACAGAGAGCTGCCCGGTGACCTGGCAGAGCAGTACCCTGCTACCAAAAGGCAAATGAAGAGTCCTCAGAAATGGGATGAAGCAAGTTAAATATTCCCCTCATTTATAAGGATAATGAAAATACAAAATACAGACTTCAGCAGATAATACCACATGAAGTACCACATAAAAAGGCAAGATTTTTAGAACTGGATTTTAAGTAAAAGCTTATTCTGAGACAGCTGGTTCCCTGGCATGTTCTGTTCATCCCATGAGCAAAGGAGGAAAGGGAGCGGGAAGGTGACTGCTGAGTTTGTGTCTAAACTTAAACCAGGATGCTAATATACTCTTAGTGTGCTGAACAAGCACACATATGATCTTCCATGAGTTTCATAATCATAACCCTACATGCATTTCACTCCCTGCTTCAGCAGAAAACATAGAACTTCTGGAAGTACTGCTGAAGGAGAACATGCTGGTTTTGATGCAGCCCCCAATGTGGTTGGCTTTCTGGGATGTGTTTTGCAGACTGGAGTCTCATCAGTCACCCAGTACCAGCAAACAGGGGAGAGGGGGCACACCTGCTTTAATGGCAAACAAAATACATCATTTCACCAAAAACATACAGGTTGATTTGGGTAGGCATGCTCATTCCTCTCAGACAAGTTCAACAGTTTTGCAGTATAACCTCTGTTCTCTTACAGCAAACTGAAGACAGATAGAAAAGGATCCCAACATCATGACTGGCACAATAACCCCACCCTGCAGCAGGAATCGTGCTCAGCCCCAAGAACCACATCCAGCTGAGCCAGCATCCAAAGGTCTGTGCCCAGCAGACACAATAGACAGTTCTCAAGCCAACTGAACTGGGACACCAAATTCACTTGAGAAGAATAAGAGTGAGAAACAGTGGCTTTCAGCAATTAACACTAAGCTATTCATCTTTATCTGACCTCCAAATTTTTTTTTTTTTCCCACATCTCCTGCCAGACATTTATTCAAATACAATGAAGCACAGACAAGTCAAGGTGGTACTTCCACATGCTAAGGCTGAACAGAAATAGTTGTAAAATGCCTTCTCCATTCAGAACAATACTCTGAAGGCACTCTATTCCTATGGTGATGGGGTCCTACCTAGAGGAGGGAAACCACTGCCTAGAAGAAAGCCACACAGGATCAAGACTGAAATGCATCCAAGCACAGTCTGGATCCAGAGCTTTTCCATTTGTTCATGTAGGATGCCTCAAGTGAGGGTATTTTTTTCTACTGCGAAAGGACCCCAAAGGAGTTACAGCACTTACTGTGCCATCTTGTCTCCACTTGACATTTGAGCTGTACCTGTATTGATAAAATTGGATTGTATCAAGAAAATGTAAATTGTTTCCAACTGCATACAATTTTAACCTTAAAAATCCAATCCCAGTTTATACAATAAATTCAACTAATTATACAAGGGATACAGAAAATTAACAGTCATTTAAAAGCACAACAATAATTCCTTCTTCCTTTCTCCTACCCCACCTTAGGAATCAATATTGTGAAGTTAATTTTGATTGATTTAACAAGACATTTACATGTTCTGCAAATACCAGTGTTCACTATGAAAACCGCATATAAACTACTTAAGGAGAGAGCAGTGCTGATGTGGTATTAGCAAGAATTACTGACAAATAAAAATCCATTTACATGGGGCTTAAACATTAAACAGAACTTTACACAGAGACTGATTTGGGGTTTTGGCTTTTTAGGGTTGGTTTATTCAGGTTTTTTGGTGGTTTTTTTTTTTGCTGTTTTGTTTGGGGGGGGTTATATTATTATTTTATTTCAGTAAGTGAGGGAAAAGAGACTAGAATGTACCACACCAGTGAAACAAAGCTTTACTCCAGAGGCCCAGCCAAGTATCCTGCAGCACTGCAAGTGTCCCAGCACCACAATTCATGTAATCTCTCAGAAGACTCTCCTAATATATCCTAGACTTTGGACAGATTAAGATTACAAACATATGAAAACAATGTTTTTGGGTGAAGACAACTGAAAAGCTGACACAGCTCATCCGAGTCACATTGACATTAGAACTGAGAATCAACTTAAAGGCAGGAAAGCAATTGCTTCTGAAAGTTTGCGAGTATTACTTTGTTTGCCCTCTCTTCACTTTCTCTACCCTCCTGCAAAAACAAACCAACCAAAACCAAACCAACAACCCTCAGGTTCTTGGAAAAAGAGGGTAAATGTCATCTAGTAAATGTCCCACACTTTCAGGGTTCAATTAGTGTTCATCTATTGGCAAGTACAAAGAGCTTTACTGGCTTAACTCCCACATTGCACCCACGTGAAAGGACAAGTATGGGGGAGTTGTTGCTGAAGCCAAGGTGCAGCCTTAGGACATTGAGCCTGATGCTGAACAAATGAGATCAGTCACATTTGATTTAGACTGTGACACAGTAAGTAATATGTATGTGTACACACACACATATATTTCAAAGTGTAATTATAATATCTACACCCAAAGCGTCACATAAACTAATACAATTACTAGTGAACTTGAAATTGCCCTGCTTGTACTTGACTCAGTTCTATTGACTTAATTATTCTCATCTGAAGAGAAGCATTTACTCACAGTTTTGCACAAACTTAAATAAGATAATTTTAAATAACTTTATACTGGTGCCCTAAGTCTCGCTGGTACAAGCCAAGCAAAAAACACCAGAAATGGGTCACACCAGTGACAACAGAAGTAGCTCATCACTACATTGCATCTGGAAGTGCTGAGAAACATTGACTCATGTAACCTGGATAATGCTTAGTTTATAAACTGCTCAGAGAGCCTTGAACACCAGGGCACTCCAGGTCTGCTCCAAAGCCTACTAAGTTTTAATGTGTGCTTTATATCTGGGGACTGGGTCGGGGGGATGGGGGGACGAAGGGGCAAGGAGGTAAGAGGCAGGAGGAAGAGAGGCTACAAACTCTGTATTTGCATCTGATAAAGAACAGTAGCTATTTATTAAAATACTAATTGCAGCAAATAAAAATGGAAACTCAACACTCTTTACCTCAAGGACTCACTTGTATTTCAGCTGGAAGTGTTGTTGCTCATGCTGCTGTTAAGGCTTCTGCAGTAAATATCTACTGTGACTAAATCTAAATAGTACTGTCTCTTTAAACCTCAAATTTGCAGGTAGGAGATTCTCTACAAGCTGAGCCCCTTTCCCTGTTGCCCTTAACATGTCAGGTTTCTGGCAAAGCCTTCAGCAAATTTCCACAAATAAAAATATGGACCAGTCTCTCACTTCTGGCACCTTACTGCAAGCCAAACTTTCTTCCTATAGAGCATTAAAAGTCAGTATGTGACACAGCAAAATGTATCAAAAGGACAGCTTTAAAATACCATCATCTCTAAATAAAAGCTGGAATTCCAAACCACGACTGTAGCCACTGGGAGTTCAAATACTAAATATTGTGAGATCTGACAAGATTAGCCCCTCCAGATAATAAACATTTCTTTACCCTCTTTTTACCCTGTACTCAGACTCAGTCCTTAGCCTGTATTTTGGAAGGTGACTGAATTCCCCAACTTCCTAGATGGCTATATTGAAGATTCCCCCCGCCTTTTCTCTAAATCATTGATGCAATGAAATGACAAGCATGGCTAGGAAAATCTATGACACTCCACAGACAATTATT
This sequence comes from Chloroceryle amazona, assembly GCA_027560015.1. Classification (NCBI taxonomy): domain Eukaryota; kingdom Metazoa; phylum Chordata; class Aves; order Coraciiformes; family Cerylidae; genus Chloroceryle; species Chloroceryle amazona. The sequence continues at coordinate 86,292 of JANHFX010002217.1, forward strand.
TTAAAACACTTCACCCAGCTGCCAACTCTTCCCCTTGACAGCTGGCTTTGGTTTCCCCCCTGGCCCTGGACTGGCTTCTCTCCACAGATAGAAAGTTTCAGCCAGAGGCTGGAAAGAGAATGGAGATATTTCAAGCTCTTTGTAAGCATTTTATTCCCAGCCCCCCAGCCCCTTCAGTCCTAAACTGCATGCTTTTTGGTGACACCAGCATGCTACGTGTCGGCTGAATGTTCTACACAGGAAGGACAACAATGGTGCAGAGCAGGCTTTGTATTGACCTTCAGGCACACTGATGAACAAGAACAGGACTTTTATTTTTGTTATCCCCAGGAAATACACATCCTAGCCCAGCAGAATCTTTAAATTAATTGCTACCAATAGTCCAGCTGACTTCATTAACTACTTGGGTGCTTGAGGTTAACACGTTTTTGAAGGACTAGCAAAGCTTAGTCCTGCCTGATGCTAAACTTGAACTTTGTATGGTAAGAGAGAAATTGAACACTACGAATCAAACTGTTAAGGTAACTTCACAAAGCATTTATTCCTCACAATTTACACTTGAACTTATAGCCTGTAATTCGTAAGTCTCAGCTCCTTTAAAGCCAAAAGCACTTATACCCAGTTTTAAAATAAATACAGAAGAGCTATAATGTCATCCCCACGTTTTGAGCATTTTACTCCACATGAAACCATCTCCAGTAGAGTAGAACAGCCCTCATTATTTATTTCACTGTATGTTCAATTATTCAAACACCAGCCCAATTTCAAAGACAAAGTGGGTTCCTAAATACTTTTCATATGCAAGTGTTAATACTGGATTATTCTTAAACATCTATTGTGAGATTCTAGCACAGCTACATGTACTTCTACATCAAAGATAAGTGCCTGCTGTATTAATAACAAACAGCTCTCCAGTTCCCCATCTGCAGTTCTTGCTGTAAGTGACAAGAAAGTAACTCATGACAACTCCTAAAATTCCCCTCCAAGCAAAAATATTTATTTCTGGTTTGTATTAAGAGCACATAACTACAGAGCTCCAATATGTCCTTATCACGCTTCTGAAGCCTCAGATAACTATTTCTGTGCTGCTGACATTCAGCCTGTTGATCTATCCAGAAAATTCAAATAACGCCCTACCCTATGGTATGCACCAATTACCTCAAACACCGTTTACAAGTCTAGCAAACCCATTCACAGGGGGCGAAGGTTAAAAGCTTGCTAGAACATTATGTCATTTAGTAGTATTAAATTTGAAATCTATTATCATTCTATGTTGTGCAAGCTAGACCAGAGTTAAGCTGATTTACCAAGAGAGGTTACGCTGCAAGGTCCTGAAACACATGATCTGGAAACAGGAAGCTTATCTATAAAAAGGTGCATAAACGCCCAAGCTCATGTTCTACTGCAACACACAGAAGATGAAAAAAAAAAAAGTCATTAGTTGAATATCAACACTCTATTTCAAGTTCACTGGAGTAAATTCACTGCCATCTCTTCCAAACAAAACTAAGTCAACATCTACACAAAGAGAAGCTACTACAATTATTCTATAATTATTGATAGAGGTATTACAGAGCCATAAATTTTTATTAGCAATGTACAAGTCCAGCAAAATGATGCTAATGCACACAACAAAGTGACTTCAAAATATCAGGCTAATATCACAGATAATTACTGGGATGAGTAAAACATTAGCAAGGACGCTACAGCTATTCCACTATATCCAATTTCTACACAGTGGTAACACCTGGAGTTTATAGTTACTTTTTATCACCTTTAAAAGTCCAACCAAACCAGACAGACTGCATTAATGGATGATAACCTCAGAAAGAGGAAGGAAAGATTATACAAAGAAGGTGACAGCCTTTTAAAACCAAGTCATCATCAGTTCACATCTAATTTTGTCAGAATACATTAAAAATTGGACGAAAGCATCCTCACTTTATTTGGTGTGATAAACAGTCATTATCTGGCCCAGTACTTGTATTAGAGTAGCTGAGTCTATAAAAAGCCCAAAATGTCAATCTAGAAAGGTGATCACTTCGTGACAGATAGAAATACCAAGAATACTTGTTTGCATATCCTAAGGCTTTGAGTGAAGGCCTATGAAAGAAAACTGAAGTGGAAGTACGATGGTAAATTGCTGACATTCAAAGCCACCAGTTAGCTGAAAGAATATGCCCAATACCTTCATGGGTTCATCCTTTGTTATATCAAAAGCATTTAGAGAAGTAGTTTATTTTATTTGCTCTTAATGGAAAATGAAACCAAATACAAAAATGGTAAGGCCAGGAAGATGGAACTTGCATTTGCTCTATTTAGGTGAAGTTTCAAATTTACCCTTGCAGCTTGTCACTGTTAATAACCATTTCATCTTAAGTATAGGCATATATATATACACACGCATAATTTCCTTTTTGTCTGGAACCACACTTAGCTAAATTCTGTTAATTTGATTGCAATCTGTAGAACTAACAAATGATTCAAATAAAAGCTGATTAAAAATAAGCAGAGATATTGTTTTGAGACAGACAAATTGGAAGCCTTGGGAAAAGTATTACCCCCTAAAGAAAAATCAGGATAAAAGTGGGATGTGCTTGGGAGGCAGACATGCGACACCCTCAGAAAACAAAGAGAGCTCTAGAAGACGGAAAGCATGGATTAATACACCAGCCAAGTGCTCTAGTACTCATGCTTCTTGTTCACAAGTATGTTTGGTTTGCCACCCCTCATATGAGCAGGATGAAATGAAATTTCATAGGAAAAATAGAAAATAGAAAATTTCATAGAAAAAAAAATATATACACACACTTTTAAGGATCTGACAAGCTTCAAATAACTACCACCAGAAGGTCCAAATGCAGCATGAAATTATCAAAACATAATCACATTTAGAAAGACATTAAAGCTGACTATATCGCAAGTTATCTTTTCCAGATGGAATTTCACCTTATACTTTCACCAAGAAAAGATCATGCTACATGAAGGGGTGAACTCAGCCTCCTGGCACAGAACCTGAGAGTTGAGAAACTACATCACCTGCAGCAGGTTCAAATTATCTCACTTCTTTGAGGGGCTGGAGTTCCAGGCTCTGTACAGCACAAACTCAGCACCCAGCACTGATTCGAAAACAACCACATAAACAAATAGATGTCAGAAAGGGACAAGAACTACATGTACTTCAAGGATCTGAGACACAAGGGTTATGTTAATTCTTCTGTACCTGCTTCCCATCACTGAAGGTTTCCATAATAATGGGGATACAAGTACATTCTTACGCAGGTTGCTCCTCACTCTTCAGCACTTACATCTCCTGTTATTTATCACAATCTCTGCCTTGAGCTTCCCCCCAATACTTGAGTATTGATCTTTTCAATCATTTATAGAAAGTCTTAAATTCTTACTAACCCACTTCTTTCAGTAATTCAAAGGGTAAATAAACTGTATTTTAATTCTAAGTATTCATCTCAATACACTTCAGTTACAGATTATACTGACATGAAATCCCACTATGGGTCAGTTAGACAAGCTGACCCCAGCTCTCCTGGAGTTCAGCAATTTTAACCAACACAGTCAGCTCTTACTGAGGTGGTTACAAAACAAGAACCCTCAGAATCTGTAAAGGTTGGGAGGCTCTTCCTTAAATACCTGTACACAGACCATCTGGTGATCTTCAGGTGCTCTGCTTTAAACATTTTTCAGTACTGACTACAGGAACACTGTTGCAATTTCTGACTTTGGATTAAAAAGTATCAGTAAATATTTTCTAATCAAGATGAGACAGTCACAGAAACCTTTTAATTGTATTTCTTGTAGCATTTCTGCTTAGGTGTTCTGAATTCCTTTCAAGGAAGGAAGGAAGGTCAGTCATGTTGTCTAGGCTGACTGTTCTGGAAGGATTTTCTTTCCTTTCTTACATAAAGAACAAGTTTGTCATTCATGCCAAAGATTCAACACCAGATGGCTTCAGTAAAATGCACCAGCACTTTAACTAGGTTTTCCACACCTACTTTCATGAAATCTGAATTTTACCAACACTCTTCATATATGAATGGCAAAACTCAGTCTGAAACAGTGCTGGAGAACCTAACAGCTACATTTACATGCATTCATGATTTAATTCCTCATCACCTGAAGCTTCAATCTCCAACACACACAATTAATGTTGGCAAAGAGCATACAGCACAGAAAACAGCAAATAAGTCTGTTGTCAGATGCCACTCTTGGCTGCTCAATAACCCACTCTTATTGGCAGCTCAATTTTAATAAATATCCTGTTGCTTTGCCAGCAGTCCAAGCTACTGAGAGCCCCAGGGTGAAACTGCCTCATTTATTAGCAATTCTGGTTGATCCATTTATTTGATCATAAACAAGAGATCAGATAGCAATTAATTTTGCTTTAGTTTCTTTATCTCATTTTTGTGGGTGTTTTAACGATCAAGCAAACTTCTTAGTATGCCTTTTTGTGCTGCAGTGCTAGGATATCTTCTTTAGTATAACTTGGCTGTGAATTTTCATTGTTTCATCATGTGCTTAAAGTGCTCTATAGTAGCAAAAGACTGCTGAACTAGGACATTGTTTCATGGTTATCCACAACTGCAAGTAGCTTCAGCTCAAGGAAGTCTGCCCACTTGTTATTTCTTACCAGATTTTAAATCTAAAAAAAAAAAAAAAAAAAATCAAGAAAATCCAATTTTAAGAACACATACTAGAATGCCAGCATACATGAAACCATTAGAAATCATAGAATCATAGAATACCAGTTGAAAAGTATTCTCCAAGAAAGCAGCAAAAAAGCTGTCTTCAACTTAATAGTTTAAAGTCCAAAACCAGAAGAAAATCCAATTTATAAACAGGATCTGGCTACTATACAAGAGAACCATTTGAAGGCTTTCTAAGGTGAAACTGTATTTGGATGTTTCATGCATTAATGACATAACCACTGGGAAAAAAAAGTCCAATGAATTGCCTAGTCAAATACATGGTAGGTATTACATTAAAAGACTTTTTTTTATATACAAGAATACAAATCTCAGCATAAAAATCTCATTGTGCCTCGTTTTCACTGCCTCCGGTTACAAGTTGTGCCATATCGCTCTTAGCTGTAGAGCTTTAATATATATATTTTCAAGGAGGGCAAATTATAGCCATTTTAGAGTAGAGATGAAAGTCAGTCTCTCTCCACCCCCTATAGCTGCTATACTTAGCAGCAGCCACACAATCACTGCTTATCAAGTCAGGCTACATTTCATAGCACAAGAAGGCAGGATAAAAATTACATCGTTTTCTTAGGCGTAGTGAAAAACATCAAGAATGAGAATGATGCATTTTAGGCTCATTCTAAGATGCAGTAAAAAAAAAAAAACAACACAAAACTAAGCCTCGTTTCTCAACATCTTCTTTGCCACCCAAGAGTTTCCTTGAATGAGCTTCTTCCTCCACAAGCAGATTTGTTATACTTAAAGTTGAGTGCACAGAGCAATGAGATGGGGAAAAGTAATGCCCTCTGAAAATAGGGAGGAGGAAAAGCTATTTAACCCAGAGATACCTTATTTTTCCCTTCAGTCCTAGCTACACTATATTTAGTACACATTCCACCCGTGCAACAATCACAGAATGTTTTGTTGGACAGGGAAGGACAAAAGAGTATCAGTGGCTGTTTTGCCATGTTTGGCTGACTATGGTAAAATAAAGCCCAGGCTGTGAAATCCCCTAGAATCGGAGATTTGTTTGGTGTTTGGTTATTTTTTGTGTTTTTGTTTTCTTTGTATGGTTGTTTTTTGCTTGGGTGGCTGTTGTGGTTTTGGTTTTTCTTAGAATAAAATCTAGAAGGTAAATGGAAGTTTTCTAAAGCATGTTATTCTCCACATTACTTTTATGGAGGGAAACATGTTTTGATGGCAGGAAAAAAAAAACCATCAAGTTACTGAGCAGGGCTAGGATTTTCAGTGTGCATTCTTATTGCAAGGATGTAGTAATTCAGCTCAACGCCTACATTAGGAAGACTCACATCATCAGAAGTGCAGGTTAACTCAGCCACCTCAATAACAGTCCTCTTCCCAGAGCTACTAAAGCAGCAAGTGCAAAAGCAACTACTGTACACAGAAATAACCTAATGAATAGTTAATAAGGTTGTGCTGTGTAGCTACCTTTTGATGTTTATAATCCTGTTTCACCAACAGGAAGTCTTCAACACTGACTTTGATGCTTAACAGTGGATTAGTGGTCACATCCAAAACCATTTCTACAGCTCTGTACATAGTACATCAAAGAATTAGGTATTGGTTGTTAAGTTTGAAAATTAATCTAAACAATTCATATCCACGTGAAGGAAGTTGAAAGAAACAAGCCCATGTAAAATTGTCATGTGAGGCCAGGATGACAAGATGGACCACAAATATAAACTCCCAGGAGCTGAGGAAAGTTAAGCAAATGAAAAGTTAAATTTAGAGGGGATATCAGTCATGCTTTTAGAAGAGCTAAGCAGAGAGAGAGCACAAAAGCAAGCCCCCTAGAAGCACAGATTTACAACTCCAGTAGAATGCGAAAAAGAAGCGCTCCTCAAATGAGGAAATATGCCTCAAAAGCACCAGGATTTACAGGAGCCACCTTTGCCTTCCGCCCTGAGGAAGAGACTGGCCAGTAGAACGAAAGGTGCAAAACCTGAATAAAGTCACTTGCTGTCTAAATATAGCAGTCACAGGAGAGATCGAAATTATTTCTCTCTTTAATTTATATCTTCTACCTGCACTGCCTGGGGACATGATATTTTGAGACAGGTTGGATTTTTTTTTAAAAAACACACTGAGGAACAGCAGAACAACTTCCTTTTGCTATATATCCACATGCCAAGGGTGTTCTATTGCTACATAAGCAAGTACCTAACTCCCTTGTCCCTCTTGGCAGAACAGATACACACGTGACAGGGGCTCAGCACCACAACAGCCAGCTTGCTTGCCCACTCCATCTCACACCGAAAGTCCTCAGGCATCTTATCTGGTGTGCAAGGGTGCTCCTACGATTCGTACAGACTGGATCCGTACCTGGGATGTTGGGTTAAGTCAGCGCAAGATGATGTGATAACACATCTTCAGCAGAAGCCTTAATCTCTACTGACCTTCCCTTTGCTAGCATAAGATCACGACACATGCATGTGGAGTGGCCCTGGAGTTGCTGTCCCTTAGTTTGCTTGAGGAAGTCAACAAGAGCTATTTACTTTAGTAGAGTCAGCAAAATTCTACAATGCTGCATCTATTTTGATAATCCTGTACTGGGATCAGAATTGCTATCAAAGGGACATCTGAGTCAATCCTCTAGTTTTAATCCACTTGTAGTTCACCCTCATATCTTCTGTTTATTTCAAACCCACTCCATGAGGTCTCACTGCCCACCTGCTTCATGCTGACCAAGATCTCAGACCACACTGACAAGGTTATCTTGCTACCATATTTCCCAGTTTGAGAAAAGGACACTGGTTTTCAGATACACTTAGTATCTGATTCAAATGCACTTAGTATCTGGACCCAGAGCCAGGACCTCTGACATTAAACATGTCCTGGCAAAGATACTTAAACTCAATTCACTCATTTGTGTCTGGAAAATAACAATGGAATTTATCAACTTTAAAAATGTTTTCGATTCAATGAATAATTATCATATAGGAGGTCTCAAATTGCAAAGCTGCAGCTCATGTGTTCAACAATTCTTCATTCACTACATTCTCTCAAGTGTATCAAGAAGAGCAAGAGTACCTCTCTGGTTTATATTAAATACAAAATTAGCCAAGAGAGAAGAGTACAGCTTACCTGCTTTGACAGCATCACAAGCTTCGCAATCCTCAAGGCACTGAAGTTTATTTTGGCTATTATCACCACATCCCAGGCATTACTACTTATTACAACTTAGCTTTAAATTTCAAATAAGTCAGACTTCTAATTAGAGATTTATTTAAGTTTTTCCATCTCCCATGAATCTAGCTCATATGTGGAGATCAAGCTACCCTACATTGTCATTACTCTTTGGAAACAGGCAACCTGCTTAGGCTGAAAGAGAAATCTTTGATGCTGACAAAGAATTCAAATTAGACTAAAAAAATCACAATCTACTAAATTGGCAGAAAGCCATAGGTGCCACACTAGGGTCTTTTCTGTTATTTTCCTTTTCTTAAAATAAAGGATTTTAATTGGTGTAGATAACATAATATACTGGACATCAATTATTAAGACAGACTTCTTGAAAGAATCCCATCATTGGGAAAAGGAGCACATCTAGTTGGAGATGACTACTCGCAACCATTTCTGCCTGAAGGAGAATTCTGTCCAGTTAACTCGCCAGCACCAGAAACACCTACTCAGCTGAGCACAAAGAACAGAGTGAAAACTGTGCTTAGTTGAGCAGGTGACAGAGATTTTAGATGTTTTGTTGGCATTTCAGCATAATGACTTACAAATGGGCTATTTGTCTCTAAGTGGTCTTTTTAGCTCCTTTCATAAAGAGAGTCAAAATTTTCTGGATTCTAAATTAAATGCTAAACCAAACAGTCCAGAAGCAGACTTCAGGGCTTGGTTCAAAATGTATTAGTACTGAGCTGGTTACAGTTCTGAACTGCTCCTCAAAGGAACCAGACAAGTGAACCTCCTCTTCAGTTGTGATCTCTGGCCAGTCTCCTATGGACTAGATTTAACCCCAAAATTATGAAGTGTATCACACCACTTTTACTTAACGATTTATTATTACAATACAGGCTCCTAAACAGTCACTGCTACACAGTATATTTGTTTAGCCAGAATGCAAGAGCCTTAGTTAACATAATGCATGAAGATTGACAACATGACAAACCTGGATAAACTCTAATATTAAAAATCGTGCCAGTGACTTCCATTGATTACCTTTGTAAAGTCAGTTAACTGTGTTGAGAATATCAGCATTGATTGCATAGGTTATCATAAACAAAGGATAATCTCAATTAAATAACTATCTAAACAGGACTCTTCATCTGGTTTAAAGAGGTTTAATGATTCCCTTCACTCACAGCAAGATGACTCATGAAACAGCTTAAGAAGGTCACACCATGCCACACAAAATCATTTCTGATCATTGCTTAAAAATCTGGGAAGCACCTACTTTTAAAGATGTTCACGTAGCAAAAAGCTACTTAAAACAACAACAGTCTCCCAGAAGTAAAAGATCATGGGACACTCGCTCAGCACCACTCCCTCAGCAGAGAAAACAAATTGATACCTGATTTACTAGCAGTTTTCCTTACTCCACATTAAAATACACAAAACAAAGTTCTGAACATAGCCCTTAGAGGTAAGTAAGGTCAAAGAAATATTATCTTTTTCATGAGCAGCTAGAGGTGAAGATCATGGCTTGTGTCAGCAAGTTTTGGTCATACATCACGTTACATAATAAGTAAAGCTCCATGCTAGAAAGCACTTCTCTGAAGAAAAGTTATGTAATTCTGCAATGTGTTTAAAAAAAAATATATATATACATACACACTTTCTAGCTTTCAGAGAGAAGGCAAGAGGACAGACAACCCTCAGCCTCCTGGTTAAAAGCTACTCTCATTAGAGACATTTGAATGAAATTGCTGTAGGAAGTTATAAGATGGCTGGAAAAAGCCACAGGTGAGTAGAGTACCCACCACACAGATAAAAGTGTTACCTATTTTTGAGCACGAATACCACAACCAGTTTCTCAATTATAAGTTCTAAGACAGGCAAATGTATACCATCTTAAAGTTGCCACTCTTTTGAGAAAGATGGCAAACAAAGTGAGGAAAAGAGCCATTACTTTTTTTTTTTTTTTTCCTCTTTCCTTTGAGAATTCTTGGTTTCCTTTAAGGTGTGAGGTCCAACTGAAGCACTGAAGCACACTTCTGTGCCTTTAGCTTCTTAGACAATCTACAGCCTAGATCAGATTTCAACACAACAAATCCAGCTAAGAAAAATCACATGTTCACATACATCTGGACTGTTCTCCGACTTCATATACACAATCTATGTCTCAATTCTCAGAGGACAACGTTTCTGCCCTTGGCATGTGTACAGGTGAAAGGGTAAAATGCAGAGTACTGTGGGGCTTCATTGTAGAGTACAGCTTATAATTATGAATTGTTTCATGCCAGCATGAGATTTCATCTACTACCCAAGTTAATACTAGACAGAAGACTGTACTGCTTGAACATTTGCGTACAGCCACAGCCCCCTTTAATCACATTGCTATGAAGGGATTTCAGCGTGGAAATGACCTTTTTAAGATTAAAAGTGACCTGTGCTGCTTACAAGAGAATCCAGAATGAAGTCCATTTTTTAATTATTTTTTTTTAAAGCAGCAAAGCAGGAAACTTAGAGGGCATAATACCAGCAACTGGGGAAAACAGGAGCAGTAAATAATTTCCTTGCCTCCCCTTCTTCAGTTATTAGAGTTGACAGTTGTCTGCACAGAACCGCCTGGTTATATCCTGAGCAAGCACTGAGGTGTACACACTCCTGGAAATTTTTGCAGGAGCCCAGTGCTGGCCCACCAAGTCTCACATCACTAGAATTAAACCAAAGGTCACTAGATATTGCTTATATATAAGAAGTCTCACATACCTAATGCAAGGTACTTTTTACTACCCTTTTAGAGTTCTCTTTGCAATGCAAGTCAGGAGTAACTATTGAGCTACCCCTGGAATTTCAGAAAGTCTCTCAGATCACTGCCTTGAAAAGTTTTCTTCCCAGACTGTTTGGGGAAAAAAAAAGTTCATAGATAACAAGCTCTTGCACTTGGAATAACATTCTGGGATGCTAATTCTCCTCCCTTCCACCATTACTACTTACATCCCTAAACACTTGACTAGCACAGCCACTAATCCCACACATACAAGCACATGAGGCAGTCTAAGTGTTCTGTGTCAGCCTTCATGTTGTACCAGCACTACCATCAGCTCTAAGCCAACTACAAGAGTTAGTTTTCCCCTTTTCTGCAAGACAAAGTCATTCTCAACACATGACAACCTCAAGCACTCAAGCAGTGGTGGACTCAATTAAAAGCTTAAAATAGAATCAAGCCTGAAAGCTGAATATAGATTTTTACCTTATGCAAATCTAGTGAGCTCATTTGCAATAGATCACAGCCCGACACCTGCATATAAATACCTCACTCTTCAGGTCTCTGAGCTGGAGGGATGAACACAAGAAAAGATCACGCTACATGAAGAGGGAAGTCCTCCCAGCTATTTACTTCATAAAGGTAAATATGCCAGCAGCAGGAAGGGTTGGACATAACCATTTCACTGTGCTGTAACTAGAGCCTAATGTCATATACAGTTACTTCAGTTATGTGCATGAATTAAGACACAAGATGATATAGGCCATTTTTGCCTTTTTAAACATCAAGACATATCAAAAATGTTTTACTTTAGCAGTAAATTTTACTAACAAAGTCACACTTATGGTTCAAGAATCACCATCCACAGTCCTGCTTGGGTCAAGCAGGAAGGTAAGCACAAAGAAGAGATTAAAGCAGATGTCGTTTGAAGCATACACACTTTCCTCAGCTTGAAAACAAGATTAATCAAATGCTTCTGCAGTTGGTCTATACATAAAGACAGAATACAAGAAAAAAAGTAAAAAATGTACTTAGTCTCCACAGCAAGGAACCATTAATCATAATTCCTAGTAGCAAATAAATACCCAAAGGGCATTATTACTCCTGTGAATTCTTGCTTTACTGTCACCATGAGGACCTTTCACATAAACAGCCCTAACTACTCATGAATGAAGGACACCACTGCATTGTTCAGAGAAAGACAGGCTAAAATGCAGTGCACGCATCCAGCGGACCACACGCACACCATGGGGTCCATGGTGCCAGTGAATCCTGATGCTCAAGCCAAAAAATTTAAAATTACAATATATCACGCTGTTTTAGATTTGAATAACAATGCTTTAATTTCATTTCTGGAGGAGTACATGTCTCCTTCTCTAAGAAAACTATTAAGGGAACAAAAGACTATCAAGCAGGATGTAGTCTGAACCAGTTTCCACTCTGAAATCGTTGGTGAAAGGAAGATGAAGTGAATGTAGCAAGGTAAGCAGCAAGAATGAAGAAGAATGATAGCTCAGCTTTCTGCAATCCCTCCACTGCAGCCATCGTGACCAGAATTGCTAAGAAGTCCCTCTGAATTTAGCACAATTACAACATCCCAACTGCATTGCAGGGTGGGAGATTAATGCCTGTTTGCAACCTTCCCTGGACACATGATGCATGGCAACTGTACGTGAGCCGGAGCAGTCACGAGCACAAAAAACTTGGACCTTTTACTTCAATTATATGCATAGAGCGCAGGTGGCACCCACACAGTTTAGATGTTAACACGATATCGAAGAGTGCATCCAGAGAACAGACATAAATAACAGTTACCTCTGCAACAGGCTCAAGTGCACGGGAAATTCCTAGAAACCCCTAAGGTTCAATGCTGTATGTGTCTATCCTACCAAGAAACCATGTTAAGAGTACTTTATATATTACAACACATTCAACATTATTTTACTTGGTTTTGGTTTGTGAAAAAGTCTTAATTCCTGTGAAATATAGCTTTCTCAATTCAGAAAAGCTGTACGAAAGAGATCGGGACTGCGGGATGATGTTGACATGCTTTGAACCTAAACAGGAAGACAATAATTTGTCTAGGATCGATCACGTACATCCCTGACATTTTGCTGTATTTCCAGGATCATTAATAGCATTCAGAAGACAACCAAACAGAAGATTTTACATTCCCCAAGCACGAGCAGAGAACCATTACATCCACAGAAAGACAAAGACATACAAAATGTTGCTGCAGTGAACCACTGAATACAGGCAACTTGGACTAGTTAAGTGAACAGAGATCATGTTCACATCATTATTAAAATAACCCATTTCTTATCTGTAACCAGCCCCAACAAGATATTAAGTCTACTGATCCAAGAGTGTGCAGCCCACTTCTAGGAACTGCCATGCTCCAGAACTCCTCCTCAGCACCAGGCAGCAGGCAAGGATTCCCCTTCAGCTTCTCCTGGCAACTGCTGGGGACCACCATGACAGATGAACTGCAGACATTCAGGCTGGGGCCCTCAATTTACACTTTCAGAAAGAAGGGACCATAAGGTATACCTTATGTCAGTAACAATCAATCACTGCTCTCCTAATTTAAATGCAGGCAGGTCTTCAAAAAGATTCTTCCTTGGTTACAATAGCAGCTCCTAGGCATGACAAACAACCACCTCTGAGTAACCTTACCCTGGAGACACTCCATTTTCATTGCAGCAGAAGCCAGGCTCCATAACAACTTAGCATTGTTACACAGAGATCCTTAGAGAGTTCACTTCAGGCAGATGAAGTTTGCTTGCTGTGATTTTTGAAGGCTATCTCAACAGTAAGTTGACTGAAGCAGTCATCTTAAGGACTAAAGAATCCGCTGTACTATGTAGGAGACCCAAGCTGGAGTCCTCCTGCTTTTCCAAATCTTAGCACGCACGCAAGAGCCACTGAAGCCTTTGACGAAAGGCAGCACGGTGGCCCCCTCATGTCACCAGCTGATTAAGCAAAAGCAACAGACACTGTTCAGTTCTCTAATTCAACTTTGAGCCGATCAAGCAACTACAAAGCTAAGTGCCACCTGTAATTAACTTCATCAGACACCTTTCACACATCCTGGGCTCTACAATGATCCCCACGGCGCCCCACAGTGGGAAAGTGCAGGAGAAAAATAAAAGCCTCCCAGGAGCTGGATGTGATCATAAGGTAGCAGAGGTCTGAACGCAGCAAAATGAAAGATCTATTTTTCCAAACTCATACTGCTTGAAAATTGGAGGTGGGAGAAGTTAACAGAGAGTGGCACAAACAGTAGGTTTTGTATCATTGTCAGGCATATTAAAACCAGGTCCGTTTGCCAGTAACTGAAACTTCAACTATACAGCTTGTTACACACTGGTTCAACACTGGCAGTTAGGAAGTTCAGTAGGAACTTGTTTACTATGGCAGCATTACTTTAGGGGAACTGGTTGACAACTGTTAGAACTGCTACACAACCCCATTTGCCCAGCTAAAACAGTACAGCAAGTTCCAAACACAGGCTGACAACTTTAAAATGTTATTTTAGAGACTCCAAATGTGATCCTGAAATGATTGGTTTAGGTGCTAGTGCAAATGCACCTTAGTACATAGTTCAGTAAGTGGGTCATTATCTCACCTTGATCAACAGCTCAGTACAGACTTGATGCTACTTGAGTTTTCAACTAAATTTGAGATACACCCAATAAAAAGAATGCAAAAGAGGCACAGTTGTAGAAAATAAGCTGCAAAACTAATAAGCTGTCTGCACAGGAGAGCAAAGCGTTGTCCAAGAGGACAGAAAACTTGTAGAGGTGGCTAGGAAAAAAAAAAACAAACCACAAAAATAATCAAATAAACAAAAAAGACACATTAAATGGTCAAGAAGTTATCATCCTTAAAAACACATTTGTGAAGCCATGTCCACAACGTAGTGGTTCACATTCTGCAGGGAAGTGGCTTCATTAGCCTGAAGTTTTTCCTGTAAGCATTCTGGGACAAGACCATCCACAATGCAGAGCCTGTCCCTTCTAGCACGATTATCAAGCACCATGCGACAGCCCAACTTGTCAGTTCAAAACCTCTTCATTTGCAGAGATGGGCACAACCAGGTACCACAGCCTGGGAAAAGCAGTTACCATTTGTCAAGTTTGGCTTGTTCACAAAACCTCAGCCTGTTCACCCTTTAGCAACACGTTCCAAATGCCCAAGAAGGTTTATTAAAAGCTCTTACGTATTAGCTGTCCACACCACCTGCAGTTATTTACAGCCAGTAGAGATTCAGCAAAGATGGAGAGACCCTGACAAACCTCAACTCCCAGCTGCATCCCAGATTCTGAAAGAGGACAGGAGGATCCTTCCCCCACCTCCTTTCCTCTGCTTTAGTTGTCCAATTATTCAGAAAAGAAAAAAAAAAAAAAAGTCCTATCTATGCTTAGCAAATCTGAATGACTGTGGTGCAATGAAAGATGTATTACATGTATGTCTTTGTCTCATGTTTGTCAGAGAAATCTGACTAGAACTTATTAACATGCAAATAATGTATATTGTGTGTCAATCAGTTGCTATAGAGAGCTACCCAGTAGCACTATTTTCCTTACCTAGCACAGCAGTAAGGCTCATTCCATCTGCACAAATGCCTCACCGCACGGCAATTTCTCTTCCGAGTATGTTTTAAAATGGTATGATTTCAAAAGAAAGTTTACCTCTGTGCTTTAAAGACACCAGAGGAAAAAAAAAAATAAATCATGAGATATCTCCACCTACATTCATAGGAACCTTTCTAATGCTTTGGAGAGATGCAAAAGCGGTATCGATGCTGTCATACAAGTGCAGATTCTATACTACATGTGTATACATATATATATATATATCCCCACACACTCATAGGAAGCTGGTAAGCAGTTTAAAAACAAGCCAGGAGAGGGAGCACAAGTCTCTGAGACGGAACTGCCGCTGTGTGGGGATGTGGAGGGGTGAGCAGAGATCCAGAACTGGAGTATGGTAAACAAAAAGATATATTTCCATACCTACCTGGTTGAGGAACGTAAGGCTCAGCTTCTCAGATGCTGTTGGGAAAGCTGTTCTGATTCACAGCGCTCACCCTGCTGAAATATTTTACCTGCTTTGCAGCAACATCATTAGTTTTTCCTTACACTAACGACAAACCAAACAAGCTGGTGTATAGCCATGAAGGAACCCAGGATTTAAAAAAAGCTTGCTCGTCTCAAGCGTGAAATTTAATGCAATCATTTCTCACCTAAATCTCAGAGCAAGCTATTAAGAAATTATCATTAACTCTAACATTGACTTACCCATCTGTAAAATAACAATCATCAGTGCATAGTTTGCCAAGGTCAAACACCAGGTGGGACTGAAGAACCACCTCCTACTTCTGTCCTTCACCACAATACCATAGTCACAAACATAAAAGGGTAACAGTTCTTACACAGATTTCTAGCTAGCAAAAACCAGCATTTCTGCCAGTGTAACACAGTAAGCTACAGCCACTGAGGATTCCAGTATTGCAAAGAAATACCATGACGAATCTTCAGAGCAGCCCCTACTAAAGTGGGTGGGGGGGGAAAAAAGTAGCTCACATCAGGGAGAGCTACCAAAGACCTCCTACCCAGCAGAAAGCACAATCATATACCATCTCTTCAAATCACACTGCTCTACTGTACCAAACCCCGCTCAAATTGTCCCAAGTTTCTAATTGAACAATTCTGCTGAGAAAAACAGTACAATTAGGCAAAGATACTGGCAGAATAAAAATTATGAGAACCTCATTCACAAGCTCACTGAGCTAGGATAAAAGAGAAGTGCTGGCAAAAATAGCCTAAAGGTACCTGCAAGCTGCAAAATACACCCCTCAAAAAAAGTGGAATTAACATAATAGATAAGGTATGAGTAGGAATGAAAGGATCAAATTAGAATAATGTACATGTGGGCTGCATATCAGGAAGTACTTCTGGCCTGCAAAATCCACTTACCTAAGCAGCTTCCCACCCCCACCCCGTGAACAGCACAAGATGACCTCCTTGCCACCTGCATGCAGAAGGCATGAGCCCTCAGACAGCAGAAGGCCCTAAGTAGCATTTAGTTCATCTTGGTACAAGCCGACTACTTTAGAGGCAACTCTTCCCATATTAGGGATTTTCATCTCAAATGAGCTGAAAACCCCGGGGAAATTCAGTGTACTCCAATGCTTCGCAGGTCTGCACAGCTGCACCCTACGGGGGGCTGCAAAATTAAATAGCATCAAAACTGGAAGCACAGAGGAGGCAACTGTGGTTGTTCCTAACCTGCCTCCTACCCTGAAGATTAAGTCCTGGAGGAACCCATGTACTACTGCAACTGCTCCATGTGGAAACTGGTCATCTAAGGGCCATGGCCCAGCACACAACTCTGAACCCAGCACAGCAGTCCCCAGTTAGCGTCACTGACTGGTACAAGACTAAAAGCCATTTAGTTTTACTGGGTGTAAAAAGTGAAATTAAGCTTTTGGAGATGCTACTTGCAAGATGCATTTAATAATTTACTATTTTAATAATTTACTCCCCCCATCTGCATGCTGTAAGAAAACACCTTGAAATACCTTGTTCTTTTTTCCTCAGAGCTTCTGTGATCTGCCATTGAATCTGCCTTTCCTGCAGATACTACTTTGAGTGTGATGTGTTTTGCTTCAGATTTTCAAAAAAGCTGCAACTTATTTTTTGCCAGAAGACACCTTCCCTAAGGACTGATGGAGAGTTGTCTTCCTATGCAAATAACCAGGCCAGCAAGACTGCAAGTCAGATTCAGAAAAACGTATGTCTGTACTTCCCATTCTCCCAAAAGTTTGCTGTTGGTGAACTACATGCATATAGAGCATCATATACACGCTGGGTTTGGAGTGAGATTTTTGGAGGAGAGAGGAGGGGATCTTCAGATGTGTGTTTGACTCATGGTAATCACAGCAGCTATCAGGTCCTCAACTGAGAGCCGAGGGATCCACAAACATTGCCAAGTATCTTCCATCATCACCTCACGGGGGGTGCAATTTCCTTGACAGTGAATTCAAAAGTAAGAACATCAAAGCACTAACTAGCGTGAAAATGTACTTTGTTCTTAAAGTTCAGAACACCACAACGCCAAAGTTAGGAAGCTCAAAAGTTGTGTTCTGTGTCAGCAGAGAAAAAGGCTTAATGAGAGAAGGATTTCAGATCCATGGAGTATTCAGAACTCTTTAGGTCTGTCCTGCTTTAACTGGGACAGATTTACTTCACATTTTGAAGCCATCTTTTAAACTCCTTAATTTATAGGATGGGTTACTTTCTGCTGCATTGGTTTTCCTCTCGCAAAATAGCACGCATGTTTGCAGTTTCCTTTATCAGCCATGTTTTCTCTCACTCCTCTGATTTCCCAGGAACCTTCTCAATACCAGCACAGCATTTTGTCATCACCGTGCTTTTTGCCCACCCTCCCCCCATTATATTTATTAGTTATACAGCAGACATCAGTTTTCACATTAATTTGTCCTTACATGTTATCATTTAGCAGATATTAAGTACAAGAATTTGCCAATAATTCAGAGATGCAAAATAATTTAGTTAGCAAGTTCATGTCTTATTACACATCTTCATACCATTGATTTCCTCCTGTCTGCCAGACCAACAAATGCCCATTCTGAGAGATGCTCACTCATCTGCTGATGTACAAACGCCACTAATAACAGTGAAATGAGTGCTTCAAAAGCAAAAGCATTCCCTTCACTGTCAAATCCTTATTCTCAGTAGCCAGGCTGGTCCAGTTATGAATTGAAAATAAACCAAACAGAATTGATTTCAGTTATCTGAAGATGCAAGTTTACATTTTGCACAACTTCAGGATTACACCATCCCTATCTGCTATAGAACTGGCAGACTACGCAGCACACTGTAGTAGTGAGGTGTTCATCTTGGACACAAATGGTGGCTTCCTCATAAATATATTCTTCATGAGTAAAATAAGCCAAATAGGTAGAGGTGCATCTTTTAGCAATAACTGCACTTCTGCTGCAGACTTCTTCCAGCAAGACACAAATCCCACTTGCCTACACAGCCAACTGAGACAGAGGACTGAAGAAAAGCACTTCATCTGCATCCTTGTTGACAAGAAAGCAGAGAAAGCAAAATCTTGCCCAAACATGAGTGTACTTCAACAGATGCTGGATACCTCTACTTCACTAAGGCAAACAAAAATAAGCTGCTGTTCAAGTGCAGCACAGGCACTGAAATGGGATT